>JBCFXI010000546.1:0-143819 GCA_038496175.1 Ampulex compressa
GATGCGATTCACTTGAGAGTGTTTGACGCGATACCCTTGAACACTTTCCACGCGATACACTTGAAAGTGTTTGACGCAATAGCCTTGAAAGTGTTCAACGCGATTCACTAGAAAGTGGTCGACGCTATATATATATATATATATACATACGTATACATACACATCGTACTACAGTCGGCAGGTGCAGCTCGATTCAGCATCGAGCTTTCGCGATTAGACGGATATTCGCACAGGTGTTCGCACCATGCGCGATTATGAATAACAGTAGCATCGGGATAGGAGGAGGTTGATAAAAATACATTTCGACAGCGATTTCCGTCGCCGCCTTTGCGCTCCTCCCCGGCATTATTTGGGTCGTGGGGACGAAACTGTACGTAGGTGAACACTTTCCAGAGCCGCGAATCGTGGCGTGCCGTTTCTACAACACGGAAACGTCCGAGGTGTGCACCTTAGCTATAAGGTCTCTTTCATGAACGATTCAGTGATCCGCTACGGGTATTGCTTTATCCGTCGTTGTCCGGTTTACAGTTATCATTGTTTGATGGAATGCGGCCTTCCTTCTCCGTTTCGCGACGAAGCTTTACGAAGCGGTGCATGGCGGTGTTGCTCGGTATGCTTAAACCCGGAAAGGCCTCGACCGGCTCGGATAATGATTTCGCGTCTCGGTTCCTCGTACGTTTACATTCTCTTACGATTAACCACGCGTGGAAAAGGACCAAAAAGAGAAACGGCCGCATTCCGGCCAATCGAGCCTCGCTGTTCGTTCCGGGTGTGCTCCTAAATCCTTTTGGCAGTCGCTCGAAATTCATCGCGAATTCCTTTATGCGATAAAGCGTGCCGACATCACTGATCCCATGGAACCCCGTTGCTAGGCGTTGGATCGAAACGTCTATCGGGGCTGACGCATTTTAGGAATGGGCAACGAGTCATTTCTGCGTAGGTCTTTTTTTTTGTGGGGAAACACAAAAATTGCACAAGGTCGAGCTGTGCATTACTGTACCGAAGCTTGCTGAATGTTATTTGCTGGATTCAGAATATGACCGACTTCTTTGGAGTCTTAATTGCGATTATTTACGCTTGTATATCGCGTATGAGTGTATCCTGATTTTTTCCGAAGGTAAAGTTCGATCTTTTGCTAAATCCCAAATGTTCCTGATTTCTTTGAATCCTTAATTACGAGCATTCGTGTTTGTGTAACTCGCACGATGTATCTTGATTTTTATCCAAGATAAAGTTCGATCGTCTATCTTTTGCTAAATCTCGTATGTTTTTCGATTTTTCGAATCCGTCATTACGAGCATTCGTGTCTGTATAAAGCGTACGATGTATCCTGATTTTTTCCAAGGTAAAGTTCGATCGCCCAGTGGCGAGACAGAGCGCGAGACAGAGGAGCCTTTCGGATATCGACAATCCGAGGAACAGGGTCGCCGGCTACTATAGGTTACAAATGCACCGGCGTGTCCTCCAAATTTAATCGAACCTGCCTCGATTGCACAACCGATTTTCATAGCTTAACAAAACGCCTTTGTCATTGCAAAACACCTGAAACAGCGAAACTCTTCACCGACGAGCAATCCACCGTCCGCGATCCGGGAGTACCTTGTGAAACGAAGCAAATGCACTTTCACCCGGCATTGCGTTTCGCAACCTCCCACCGCCGCTTGCAGCAGCCACCGTGTCTTGCTCGTCGTCCAACGAAAGTAATTCCGCGGAGAATGTTCGATATGGTATATCGATCGTCGCACTTCTCGATCTTCTCAAGCCAGGAAAAAGTTTCTCCGCGCCATTGATAACAACGACCAGCAAAGTACGTCCACTCAGTATCCTACTATTGCCTCAAATTTTCCAATCGTATTCGAATCGTTTTAAATATAGGCGCCAATTTTAAATTGTCGTTCGATGATAATCAGCGTGTAAACAAATTGATGTGCTTATAGTATATATCGATCTGGATGAGGATAATGGAAAACACGATGTAGTTCGATGTCCAGTTATATTTCTCATAAACACTAAGGTGGCTCTATTTAACGGACTCTCCTCAGGAACGATTCTCCTTCGTTCCATATTTGCCAAGGCACTTTCGCCGTTAGAACGGAGTACTATAAATGGCGATGTTACCGGTAGTCCGGAGTTTCGTGCGCCGTTATCTAACGCGATTGCATAACCGTGTTTTCAGATGCATAACAACGGCCGGTGTATAAGCAACACCGACAACCTGTCCGCAGGTATAAGAGGGAATAATGCTCGATTCACGGGGTCTAACCGAGAAACTGGTAAGGTCGTCGAATCTCGATCTCGAGGTTCGAGGATTTATTACCGAGCATTGACCAGGCGCGTAGAAATATATATATATATATATATATATTTATCGGCATTGGGAAAGCGAGATGGAGGCGAGAAGAGAGAAGGATGGAACGGCGGGAGAAGGGAAGAAATTTGAAAGTGGTCGGTGAAAGTGGTCGAATGCAGCACGTGGCTCGTAGCCAGCGAGCGTAGCAACTTGAAACGGACTTCCTCCCCCCTCTCCTATTTAACATCCATTCTGCATCCAATTCCCATCCCTGCATCCTTCTCGATTTCCATCCTCGCTCACTCCGATCGGATCTACCGGCGATTCTTCGACCTTTCGGCCGAAGATATGGAGAGATAGGTGAAGGTAGAGGAGATACTTTGCCCGGCTCTGGCCTTTGGGTAAATATACGAAGGTGGGGGAGTTCGATCGGAAAAATGCCTCTTCCACGATACCGGCTTGCGTGACCAAAATTTGAATATCGGCCCTCCACGAATAATATACAATATTATTTCACCCTCTAATACATTTAAATGACATACATTAAGTGACACCGTATTCGGTGCAGCGAACGGTACATTAACTGACAATGTATTCGTGCTTGTCTATTAGCCGATATTCTTGCGCGTGCACCAGGCTAGCGATAATTACCTGCTGTTTACGGACAACTGAAAATTAGAGTAAGTAAAGCTGGGAGAGCGATGTGCGATAATGTTGTGATATTACATGTAATGTCGTGTACACGGCTGGGCTGGATACTAAATAACGTTTGGCAGCTGCATCTATTTTAACAGCTGAGCGTGGGTGGGAGCGCTTTGAGGTACGTTACAGTTCGAGACCCTGAAACGCGAAACCTTCGTTTTTGCCGTCTGTCGGTCTACTCCTCGCCGTCTTGCAATTGAAGCATTGCTATTGCCAGATTTCGATGCGAGGCTGCATTCGGGGCCTTTGGGCTTTTATTCGGGGGAGAGGGAGAAAAAGTTTGTTCAAATATACCAACAGGCAGGGCGTACGTGACATTTGTTACTACCGTATTTAAATGCTGAATTCATTCGCGCGCGATTCTTATCTCCTTCAGCGAGTATGCAGGAGTGGATTAACATTACAAGAATCCTCGCCGTAATCTTGCTTTCGGTATCTAACCGGAAGGGTCACATGCCGATGTCATGGGAGAGAAGCTATGATATCGATCGTGCATATTCATATTTCTACACGATGGAAAATTAAGACGAATGAAATTTAGATGGAAAAACAATGTACAAATTGATATTTTATTGCTATTGGAGTGTTACGCAACGTGTTTTTATGCGGATATGCGTAGTTGGGCGTGCAAGTGGAAATCGTCGAATGGAATTTTGTTTGCTCGATTTTTCAGCAAACGATTAAGATACCCGATTGCCTGTCCTTTACGTGCTCTCAGCCAATTAGCCGAGATAAGGGGTATAATAAATTGCACGGGAGGATTTTCTAAACTTTAAATTAATAAATCAGCTCTGCATAAAGAAATGATACTTTATACCATTAACTTCGCAAATCCGCTTAATAGGATTATAAATAATGAACATACACGCAGAAATCTACGTTCAACGTACGCTGCGGGCCCCAGGGCTCGAATTAACATTCGCATTCTGCCCCTTAAAGAGAAGAAATAATGGCTGAAAGCTACTCGCGCTCCGAGAGCAAACTAATTACTCTTATCTGCCAAAGTGACCCGCGGTTCAAGTAAATCAATCGTCTCGTTTAGATTCCCGTGAATTGGCAAAACCTTGATACACGTTCGATTTGGTGTATCGAGATGGAGTAATAAGTATAAACGACCACGTCGGGACATCTTGTTCCGATTAATTATACCGTTGCGGTACGCCGGCATTTGCGTACTGCGCCGAGTACTTAAAGCACCGCGACATGATGTACGATCTCCGATCGAGCCAGACATAAATAAGCCGGCGAGGATAATAACACTAGCGAGTTTACATTCGACGCGTGGAAAAGTGCATGGCAGACACGCGTTTCTCAGATTTCGAACTTGGTTCCTCGGAGGTATTTCGCCCCTGCGGGCCCGGCGGGCAGGATTCAAGTCCCGAGCGCCCGAGATCATGGGGATCGGGTTGAAAACTCGAGAAGATTGTTGTCCGCAGTCATGGGGAATTATTCATTTCGAATGGAATCTCGGCACGGGGATCCCCGAGAAAACCACGGATTACAACGGCCGGCAACTGGCGGCCCGCAAGTAATCACGATAAAACTACTAGCAGGCCGCGCATGCATTCACCTACGTAACCCGGGGTACGGCTGTGTGGGTCATTTCTACGCGCACACCGAGAGGGACGATAATGCGAATATAATGATGACGTTGCCACGGGTTAACAGCTTGCCTCGTTGGATTCGTTTCGCGGTCGCTCTTGTACGCGTGTATATTTGCGAGGTACAATGCGTATACAAGGTGCGTGGAAATTGTCGAACGAAATCCCAGAATGACTCTGCCTTCTATGCAGATTCGGGATTGGTGGAGGAGGAGGTAGGGGTAGGGGAGGGGATAGTTCCTTGGCGGCATATACGAGCCGCCTGTTTCTTTATCCACGGCGCGCGTTTCTGCAAGGTTTTCACGTGGGTAGATCCACCATATGCCGGGTTCCAAACCGTCACTGCAATTTGCATATGTCACTCCCATTCACGAGGGTATTGCATTGTGCCTCGTTCGACAAGTGTTAATAACAACAGGATGCAAATAGTTGTATCGAAAAGAAGAGAGGTAGTTATGCATCTTGGAGGAATGGGTTGGACTCAAGTTTGCACGACATTCCACGCACGGCGTTTATCGAGGATAAATTTGTAACAATGAGTTCATTCCTTGCGAAGTTCGAAAGTCTACGATTTTGTATAATAATTTTAAAGCGTACACCAAGAGTGTATTCGACGCGCGGTTGTCGCGTCTTTCCCCATAGTTTATTCCCGCACGCTTATCGATTTATCGCATTAACGTGTGGCACCGGTAGTTAATGAGAAAATCGCATTAGTCGTGCGGATATAATTAGCTTTTATAAACTTAACTGGCCGTTCGTGAATTAAGTAATTGCAAGGGGATAAACGCGAGGAGTACAATTATACCGCTTCGAGCGAAAGTGCGGCAAGGCGCGCGACATTCAAAATTTTGCGCTTTCTCTTTGGCCATAAATCTTGATCTTCCGCGTGCGAGGTGTTTTTGGAAGTCGTCCTGAACTTTCGACGCTCCAACGATACGGCATAATCGGCATCGCTGTGGCTATGCGGTTTTTACTCGCACATATCGCGTGGAACTCCGAACGAGTATATCCAGTAGCGCTTTGCGGGACATTACACGGGTTTCTCACGTTAAAGTGGATTCCTTCAAAATCTGGACGGCTATGCCGCGTCATTTGTATTTTTCTTACTCGTCTTTCCACATACGACGAACGCCATAATCGCACGAATGTGTGCTTGTATGTCAGGAATGACGTCAAAGGTATGTTTATTGATAGGCATAATGAGCGTCTGATTGGAAGACGACGAATACGTTAACATAATGGCATTTCGGAGACAATGCGATTCCTCTGTGACCCACGAGGATCATAATCCATGATTCTTTCAATGGAAGATTTCGTTCTTGGCGATTCGAGGACGATAAAGTTCTGTCATTATTGTCATCTTCGCGTATCGAAGTAATTGACTTAGTAATTTGACTTAGTAATTTAACACTAGAACTACCAGCCACTTTCTGGTCATATTTAGAACACCACATACATCTTAAAAAAAAAGGGGAGCGTAAAAGGAAATTTCAGTAAATCGAAATGATGATCTAAATACTGCATGAAAATCATGGAAAATCTCAAAAAATACATCGTTATAAAGTACCACGATTTTTTAAAGAAACGACTGACCAGTCTTTTTAACTGGTTTGGTAGTTCTAGTGTCAAAGCTTGGCAGAGATACATCGAATTTTATTTGAACGATTCTCTTTGTTTTAGGGCACGATGAGTTTGACAAAGCGCATAGACGAGGTCAGGTTGCTCGAATCACGTAAGAGTGCCCGGCTGGCCGATCAGGACACAGATTTCGCTAGGCTTGCCGACATGGCTGGCGATCGTAAACGGGCCTCCTCGCACTCCATCGATGTGCCACATGTCATTGGGTAAGCTACTTTCATCTTTAATATCATCCACACTTCGTACCTCGCTCATCGAAACCCGCGAATAATTTTTCCTATGCTAATGCTTTTTTTACCATCATTTATTTTTATCACAACAACGTGCCTACCTTACCTTAACTTTCCTCGATGAGTTTATATACATTTTACAATCCTGCCTTTTTCTTCTCCAAGTAGAGAATCCATGACAAAGCATCCCACAGGTTGCAAATAATCCTGTAAAGACGAGATCCAAGGAGAATTGGAACAAACTTCCCGCCTCCCACGACATCCCTCCATCGCACATCTCCATATTTATATCGAGTACCCTTCCATCTTCGCGCGCAAAAATATTCCCCCCGCATATTGGCGAAGAAGATGTTTGTGAGTATTACCCGAGTCTCCCCGCAAAATCCTCCAAAATCCAACCTCGATACGTTAATATTAAAGCACGCCGCGGAGATACGCACGGTGGCAATGCCGTGTCGCATTATTCGAGACAAATTTGGAAAAACGTTTGAAACTTTAAAATCATCCCGAGCCTCTAAAGGATGCTAAAGGAAACGAAGTTTCACGAATCCGCCCAAACGCCTGGCAGAGCCTCCCTTTGAAATTCTTTTTTACACCCAGTCGCCACCCTGCTGGATTTAATACAGACGCGTGTGCATCTGCGTGTGCACACCGGGGATATATGAGTCCTGCTTGAAGATCTTAGGCATCCCATGCTTTGAAAAAAACCTCTGCACCCACACGTTGCATTCAGCTAGTACGGAGGGGCGTCCGGTTGCCGATCGTTAGACCGTGAACGCACCCTCGCCGGACACCTGTCTCGTATTTATGCCGCGAGAGCCTTACTAAAATGTTCTTCCCCCACCCCGAATACGCACCAGTGAACGTTCGGTTCAACTGCCCGGATTGCAAGAACCGATTATTATTTTATACCCTCGCCTCAAACAGGACCTACCCCCATCCACATCCTGCGGAAGTAACGGCGATTCGAATATTTGGACGATCAACGGTAAGCCTCTATGCTCCGTCAGAAATATATATTCGAAATAAACTCGTATATCCTAAGCGATCATCGCCTTATTTGGATTTCCAATTTTTCGAACGACACGTAGAATACGAGTATACGAAATAGATAATCATTCATCCTTATTTATCCAATTATTATTTATTTATTTACACTTCGGCATTCCTGCCAAGAAAGGGAATTATTTATCCTATTATGAAATATTGATCTCAGCGTGGATCAAGGCTGCGTATAAAGAGGTTCGATTCGAAGCTAGTGAATTCCTTTTCCCGCGCCAGCTCCGCCACTCTATCCGGCGGGAACTTTTCCAGGCGTCCATCCCACCCGCCTATAACCTGAGATCCCTATCTTTCGGGACGAATTTTTTTTCCTGCGCCCCCTCTCCCTCCGGCCTACGTGACCGTCTCTGCCGAAAAGGGTGGCTCGACGGGCTTCACGGGCGGACAGCTGGTGGCAACGACCTCCGCGACTTTTTCGTTTTATGTGGACAAAGTCGTGCACGGACGGGGCGTCGAGGATCCGCTCACAAAGGACGTCTGGGAGATTCCTATAACGTCCGGCGGCCGGCACGTAGAGGCGAAGTTACGCAGGTAGACGGCCGTGCCGGTGTTTTTAGGCGAGGTAGCACCTGGCCCTGGCACGACCTGCCTCACGTGAAGGAAAAGGTCACAGAAGAGAAATCGAATGCCTTTCGAATCTCGATGCTATCGATAACGAAAGCACGCACGACCCAGCTACCGTTTAACGAGACCTTGTGTCGCATTCAAGGCTTCGCGCAAAAGTAATCGCACCTCCAGCCGGCGCTGGTGTCGATGAAGATTTTTCGACGGGACCCTAACGCTGCGGGGAGATCGAATTTACTAATGGCCGCCATTATGGATGATCGGGAAAGTCACGGTAGTGCTGCTCGATAGCTCTCCCTTTAAGAAGTCATTTTTTCAAAATGGCGCCCCGCCTGGCGTCCGCCTCTCGAGTCAACAGTGAATGACGTTGGCACCGCATTCTCTTTAGAGAAAGTAGGGATAAAAACGAGCGCGGTCGTGGCGGAGCGTAGAAAAAATAGGTACATCCTGGTTTAACCGGGAACTAAAAAAGAACTACCTGGCCGGGCAGGATCCCCAGAACGTTGCGGCTAAGATTCCGTTTATTCTTTTGGTCTTTTACGCGGCACCAGGCACGCAACGTGGTGCAACGTGAGTACCTGCGCGTACGAGCTCGCGGCAAATGGCGATAAATTGAGCAAGACCTTACTTTTCACCAGCGGTGACGTAATTGCATGCTATTATCCACCTGTGGATAATGTTTCGCGAATCTCATCGTTTCCCATTGCGCTCGACTCGTAACCGATATCAACCCGATACAGCATACGCTACGAGCATCGATACACTTTGATCGAGTCAAAATAAATCGCGAAAGAATGATCCATTAACACTCAAAACGCTTCGAATCCATATGGCAAATAGCTGCACGTCGCGGATTCCTTGAAAATACAATATATCGCGAGCAAGGAGGTGTAGCTGTGCCTTAGAGGTTAGCAAGAGCGTAGGACGCGGACGTCGCCCAGGATAATATAAGCAAGATGCACGAGAGGGGGGGCGCGATGAATAGTTAATCCGAAATATGAGCGCAACAATTGTAACTTTACTTCTCGCGGTGTAACCGGCGCAGTGAGTCAGTAGGTTAGGTTACGTAATTTCGGCCGGCGGTCTCCACGAGAGAGGAGGCGGCCGGCTTTGTGAAATTAGGTCGATCAATACCGCGGGGCTATATGGGTCAGGTGCACTACCACGCTCTATATATGCGAGCTGCCCCCTTCCAACCACCTAGCAACCCTGCCGGCACCCATCGCGGTGCACCCGCAGGACAAAACCGCGAGGTCCCGCGGGCGAGCCCGTTTTGTGCTTTTCTTCGATCGCATCCCGTGTATCCATCCGAAGGCGCCTCGACGCGCGTTAATGGACTCCAATCAGCGCGGATCGTGATTCCAACTGGCTGCCCCGACTCCGAATTGGGTGGTCCCTCGGTGTCTTCCTCCTGGCCGAATCGCGGAGGCTCGAGAATTCGTTGCTCTCTCGGATGTCACGAAAATCGTGAGATATATGCAAACAATAAACGCTTTGCGAGACGCAATTGGTGACTTGAAAGGCCCTGCTTCGTAGCGATCAATTTATTTATTCTCACTGGGCATTGTATAATTTGCTAGTAAAATTACTTGCTTTTGCGCTGATCGATTAATGCTTTATCGCGATCCTGGTGAGATTGTGAATCGCTGTGGGAGATATTTTTAATAAATGGGATTTTCCTTTCAGCCTTCATTTTTATATATCTATTGCTACGAAGGTTTTTCTGATATTGTGTAGCTGTTTATGAAAGAGAAGTGAATTTTAAGAAATCGCTTTATATCGTTATAATATAATTTAGGATTTGCTTAAAGGAGTACGTGCTCTTGATCGAGGTCTAGAGAACGATGCAAATATTGAGAGATGAGTCTAGTTAATGTTATATCGAATAATGCAAGCTGGTGTGCCTCCTACGATGTCCACGAGCAACGTTTCCAAATTCGGTAGGATTAGTCAGCAGAACGATTTGTCATCGGTACGTTATTGTGCGATATATGGGACATCGCGGATTTTCCATGGTTAACTGACCTCGTCAAAGCTGGACATGGTCAAGTATGCCGAAACATGGACTGCCTTCAAAGCTCGCGTGAAGTTATCGAAGGTCGTAGAAGGTAGCGCGGTGCCACGGCGAGATACGTTAGACCGCGGACCGGCCACTGGTAGTGTGCAACTTAGACGCGATCTTGCCAAGGTCTCGAGCCACAAAATATGTCAACGAGTCGCGTGATCTTGACCTGCAGCGGCCGACGAGCAGATGTCATTTTTGCTTCGCGAGCTCCTCTCTGTCTTGGCTCGAAACGAGGGCAGACACAGAAATGCAGAATCTTACTCGAATTACCAGCGAGGAGTATCTCGAGGGACTCGAAATATACTTTGTAACGTTATATTACCCTGAACCATTCACGGTCGCGTTATTACGCGATAACTCCAAACAAGGAAACGTACGAGGATCGTAGCCTTGCACGGTGTCATTTATATACTCCTGCATCGCGACGGAGGCTTACGCGGATACAATATCCAGGACAATCCTTTACGCATAAACGCTCCTTCCCAAGGAATCTGGTCATCCTAGTCTCATACCATTATCGCATCCTTAATGCCCAAGATAATTTTCCACTGCGCTGGATAGACATTCGTACCGGCTTTATATACGACCTTCGATTTTCCACGTGTATTCCCATTGGAAACGAAGTAGTACCGCAGTCCCGGTTCGCAGGATACAACGCGAGTGTCGGCGGTGTACAAGGGCGGTTAAGGTGGTCCAACAAATAGTAGGTCGTGCCAGGCTGGGGCCATGGATCTAGGCCGATCGATACAGCTACGTACCCACCGGCGCGGAGGCGCATCGAATAAATGGGTCAGGTACACGAAGCCACGCTTCGTTTTCGTCCTTCCCTTTCTCCCTCTATCTTTCTCTACCCCTCCCCCTCCACCACCATCCCTCTCTCTCTTTCTCCCTCGCTTTCCTGGCTTCCACTTTGCCCTTTGTCTCCGTCCGCCTCTTTCATCCGCGCATCGCTCCGTCGCCGTACCTGCGTCGCCGTGGCACTTGGCAGACCACTACTTGTTGAAGAAGAACAAGAAGGAGAAGGAGGAAGCTAGAAGAAGAAAACGACGACGTAGAGGCTCTCGCGACGACGCTCTTGGCCCTCTCCCACTACCGGCTGCCAAGGGGTGGGTTGCTCTCTATCCAATGGCAAATCTGGGACAATGAAACGAGAGCGGCACACGTGCACCAACATTCCGCTGTTGCACTGTGTGTAGACCACGTGTGTATAAGCGCGCCCGTGCAAAATCCATAGCCCTTGTCTAGGAAAAACTTTTCTTTCAAGAGATACCGCTGTACGCACACAAAGGGCGCCTTTATTCCCGGGAAAGTGAATACATATATATATATATATATATATATATCCGACCGACGAGGAACGTTTGTAACGTGGGCTTGAATGATAAGGCACCGGCTGGCCGGTTACTTTGGCTTCGTTTAGGCGATTTTAAAGCCACGATACCCCCGATTCGAGGGGCCTGGCACAGCGCGCTTTAACACTGGAACTACCAGCCACTTTCTAGGCATATCTAAAAGACCACGTACATCTTTAAAAAAGGGGGGGAGTAAAAAGAAATTTTGGTGAATCAAAATGATGATCTAAATATTGCATGGAAAATCGAAAAAAAATGCATCGTTATGAAGCACTACGATTTTTTTTAAAGAAACGATTGATTAGTCATTTTGCCTGCTTTGGTAGTTCTAGTGTTAAGCACCTGCTTTCTGGCTATTCTGCGAATAGAATTCTGCAAATATTCCCCGCATGCTATTGTCGTTATTATTATTATTGTCTCGATAGCCTTGGCAATTCTCTTTTGAATATAAAAAGGATACTCGTATCCACGATGCGTTCCGACCAATTGGCACGTGAAAAAGATGGTGTGTAATACGCGATACGATTACCCTCTTTAGGTGGAGCCATGGTGTAATTATTCTTCCGCGCGTCTCGCGGCTACCGGTCGATGCGTTACTTTGCGAAACATTAACGGTACAAACGCGGAAGATGTATCGTGTTCCGGTGCAGCCAAGGAAGTGGGCCGCCCAATGAGGTCGGCGCGGACGAAATTAGGTTGTCCGGGTTGTCCTGCCGCTGAATTAGGTCGCTCGATACAGGCCACCCGGCTGCCGTGTTCCCGTATCCGCCGGATTGACCCGCTATTCGACTCCGTAACCTGGATATTGCCGGCTGCTGGATCGATATATTTTCTTCGTGGAATGCATTTCGCCCTTCGCTGCCCCCGGAGTTCCGGAAAATGGATCTCCTTTCCCTGTCGTTTCTCGATTCACCTCGCATCCGCAGTTGGAGCCTCCTAATCCGGATGTTGGACATGTATACAAGGAATGTATCTCGAAGATAAAGTATATGATCAAGATTGCGAGGAAAGGTATTTTTCCACCCTTCCAGTTTCTCGTATTTCTTCTCGCTATTCCTAGATATTATAAGCGACAGATTTAGGTAAACACGGAATTACAATTTCGGGCTGCTCGTGTATGCGATCTTGAAAGTTACCCAGGAAGGGCATTCCCTTCTCCTGTCGATATTTCCGATAAACTTGCAGTTCGCCATTGGACACCTGACCCGGATATAGCGAGGAACTGGGTCAATATAATTCGGGCACGACCTCCAGCTTAGGCTCGAAATTCGGCCCTGTCTTACTAATTACGCATACATTGCCTTCATTTTCCTTCCGCCATTTTGAGCCGGTATTTTCCACCAATGACACAGGTGTAACCCGCCAATCAGCGACGTTCCTCACGCACGTCCCTGCGACGCGGCTTCTCGGAAAACCTGGTTCCCTTTCGTAACGTTTCTCCCGCTGCACTTTCGACCAAGACGAGTCCCTCTTCCGCACGCAAAGCCATTCGCGTGCCTGGCCTTTGATTTTATTCGCGGAAGAGGTTCCGTGTATGTACCTACGTTAGTACGTCCGCCATGGCGTTTGCCATACCTGGTAAGTTTGCGGCTACTGTGTGCACGCGGCGACGTTTTCGAACCGTTGGTTGGTAACCCAGTTTCCCGAGTGCACACACGGCGACCCAGTTAACCTCCGCAGGGATGTAGTTCCGGGTACACGAGGATGCTCTTCCTGACCCATTTCGCAAATTTTCCTGCCTTTCGACTTTTGGCCTCGCTCGGTACGGGCCTGGCACGGTGGGCCCTTGGGTCGTATTACGTTCTCCATTGATTCCAGCAAACGTGAGGCGACTTTAATCAGGCGTGAAGCACCGATAACACCCTGCACTTTCTCTCTACCCTCTCATACCGCCACGACGCGCGTACGATTGTCCCAGTGTGAGCGATATTTATGGTGGAGTCAACGCAGCGTATCATACGTAATGTGTGTTTTTATTCTACGGAGAGCCTATGGTATTTGTAGCTACAAGAGGAGCTACGTTATAACACCCCTTGATCCTTTTGATTTTCTCGAATCGTTGGATGAATAAGGCAAGCGTACGAACTTCGTCAGCGCCAATTGTCCGAATCGTCTATGCTTTTTCGAGGATATATAGAGTATAGAGTAAATATCGACAGATGTGTAAGCGGTGTAAATATAGTGTAACAATGTAAAACGATGAAGCCTTTGATATATGTCGAAGGAGTTGCACGAAAGTTCGTGGATCGTGTCGATCGCCTCAGAAGAACTTCGTTAATCAAGTCTAGTCGACGTTGAAATCTTTGCCAAGGAATAAATATCATTCGAGAAGCGTGACCCTTGATGTTGCCGCATAATCTTTGAGAGCCCCGTTTATTACAATGTCCCGACAGCGCTCGCTGCACGTGTGAGATCTAAATGCACCGAAATTTCGAACGTCCCAAGGAGGAGGAGCCTTTTGCCAAGGACACGCGCGGTTCATAATAAATCGCCTAGACAAAGGCCATTAAGTCTCAAGGGAGATTTATTTCTTGGCATATCGATGCAACGTAGGCCCTATATTCGTCGTTCCAACAAAGCCGATCCCTAGGACGATCGAGTAGCGTATAGACGAATCGTGATCCACCAGCCGGCTAATCAATCCAACATCACGCGTAACTTGCATGCCCGTTCTCTATGGTTAATCGCGTTGCGTAACATTATGTCACCGCGTCGGTTACCGCGTTAGATACCACCCACCAACGAGCTGCTGGCTGCAAAGCACCTTGCAGTTTCCCTTGACGGAGGAGAAATGATTTCGTCGGAGGGGTGGAATAATGCGAAGCACGATTCGTTCGAAAGTGCATCGAGTCGCTTCTCGATCACATTACCAATCGAGCCGTTCTCCTTAGGTGATGGAATAATCCGCGCCGATGAACCAACCGGTCGGCGGTTCTCCACGCAGAAATCGTGCATGCTCGTGGTAATAACATCTCCGCGAGCCAGATCTATTGCGCGGCAGGACGGAGTTGTTGGTTAATCGCGGGTATTGGTCATCCATCACACGCATTATCCGTGCCAGTATGGCGGGCGAGCTTGGAGAAAGGTAAGGCGGGAGAGGCGATCGAACGATCGTCCGAATTGCGGTTTCTCGTAATCCGATTTTGCTGGATACGGCGGGCATTTGCTCAAAAAGCGGCCTCGAAGGATTACCGCGGTCCACCTTGACTGCTCCGCTTCGTTCTTGCAGCTCAGCACGGTGACGCTTTCCCAGAGCGGGGGGGGGGGTGTCGAAAACCTAACTAGATTTACCCGCGATTTACTTTCTCCTTTTTTGCAAATCGTCTTTCGGAAGCGAGCGATTTTCTCGATGCCGGCGGACATCTCGAAGCCGCGATGGATTTTCTTGCGAGTAATTCCCCGTACTGCTCTCTTATAAATACCGTTGTACCGATTATCTCGGAACGAATCTTCGCTCTGCTCCGGGGCCCCTCGCGTATCGAGTAACGGTAAAGGCCGACGAAATTCTCATACCCCGTTTCTCTAATCTCAATCTTCCAACTCGACCCTGTAGAGGGTAAAACACTTTTTTTTTTACATCAATAAGCGTAAATATGGTACGCATCGATGTCCATCGACCTTTCGACCGGGGATGGTGGTTAAGGCTCGTCACGAAACTTGGTAGGGAAGGTAAATAAATTTGAACTTGACGGGTCATTTATCTCGCAATTCTGCCATGCTGCCGCGATATCTCCCGATACTCTTCGACCTTCATCGCGCACATCGATAATAACGTATTGTCGTAATCGCTCTTCGTCTCAACGCTCGTCATAGTAAATCGCGTATTTTCGCATTTATCCTGGGCATGCCGAGTTGACTCGATCGTTATTAATTCCTCGTGGTTCTTGACAAGTCCCCGTTCTCCCCTCAGTCAAAGGGTTAAGACGAAACAAAATTCTCAGAAGCGAACCGTCTGCGCCAATCACCGAACGTTAAAGGGTCAAACGTCACGGGGATAGTCGGTCCTTGCCAATCATACTTCGAATCGGGCTCGTGTGTACAACCTTCGATCCACTCCCGTTCCCATTGGCCGGCACTCGGCGTACGCATTCGGGTAAGCGGCGAGAAACGGGACGGCAATGTGTACCCCTGAGGTGTTACTTTCGAAATACCATCTAGTTCGTGCGTCATTCCCTATGCCGGCTAACGCGACGTTTCACTTTCGACTCAATGTACCGCTTCGAGTGGAACGGCTAAGCGGCGGCCTTGACTACGTCGCTTTGCGCCCCTCCCCCCCTCCCCCCTCCCTCGCCCCTCTCCCACTCCGGCCTCTGTGCTTTCGCACTTTTTGTCCTTCGCGCGATAACCGCGGGAGGGTTACCACCTCCTGCAAGCAGCGGCGGCACTCGATATTATCTCGAAAGCTGCGCCGAGAAGAAAGAGCCCGAAGTGCGGACGGGTTGCCGTAAGGATGCGAACCGCGGTTGACTTGCGAAAGACTTATTTTAGTACGCCTCAATGCCGAGGCGTCCCATTCTACTTAACAGTACCGCACGGAAGGCGTACGCCATGACTTTTGTATCGTTGCACGATACTTTTGGGATCGTTGTGCTTTGCTAAGCCGATAGTTTGCTTGGAATCGTGAAATACGCGGGATGATTTAAATTGTACGCGCGAATCGTGTCGTGTTTCGATAAGGCGAGGGATAGTGAGGATAGGATATTGGAGTAATTAATACTGCGAAAGGCACCGTGCCGATACCCGAGGCTCGTTGAAATGAAAAAGCAGTTTTTTATTCGTAAACCCACCGAAAGCTATCTTTTTCACTGCAGCTGGGAAACAAGCGCGTGGGAATTATTGAAACATTTGGCGAAGGTAAATAACGAATGTATAGCTAAACACGAATGTTATGTTGGGTGGAAACAGATGCACGAAGAGCGCAGGAGGATCGGAGCACTGTCTTCTTCGAAGAGCGAGCTAACGCTATTTTGATCCTTGAACTGCAAATTGCGCTGATTCGATGTGTTTGGAAAATAGTGTTTGGCTGTACATTAGGCTGTTTGCTCGGACTAGTAGGATAATGTTACGAATTTTCTTATATGTAAATATACATCTTCATCGTGGCTATTTTATTATTTACAACAAACATCATTATTTCCTGGAATATCAGGGTTTCTACCAATTACCGAATATCGAATGTCTCCCCTTAGAAATTAGATATACCACGACCCAAGCGTATTAAGTTCCGAAGACACGGTGGATTAAGTCACCCCACTTGCATTACTTAGCTCCTGACTTGTTTATTTACACACTCGTATTTATTCACCCACTTTTGCATCCGAAAGCAAACCAAGTGCCCGTGTACATCGGCGCCCATTTGCCGATTTAAAAAACATGCAAAGCACAAAGGCTTGATCGAGGAATCGTTTTAAAACCTGGTCAATTTCAAACGGAGCGAGCACCGTTCTTTCACATCGGCTTTACAGTCTTTCCAGGAAAAATATGGTTTTCAGTATGTCATCTAGTACGATATTATGGTGCAATGTCCGGATGCGGTATGTTATGCGAGGTAGATCGAGGAGAACCAACCTACCATTTTATGCGATTCCTGGGAACCGATCTTCCCAGAAGGAATGTAATCTTCGCACTGTAATCGTGTATATTTCCACTGGCGAAGGCAATTTGCAGTTAGGGAAATAATTCGAGGTGCAAGCACTCTTACCCGTCATTTGACACAAGCCTCGTACGCGAAGTACAAATCCAAACGCATTCGAACATATTCATAAGTAATTGCCGCGGCCAACGTTTGACTCGCTCGACACATAATACACGATGCATACGCGCAGCTCCGTACTCAGTGCACATCTGAACATATGGTACACAAGGAAGAGAGGAGTATCCGTATGGTTGCGCAAAATGTTACCAAGAGGAATAATGCCGGCGCGCAAAATTCTTAGACAAAGCTTACGCTCGTACTTCTCGAAGCAACTCTTTGGGTCATCATTTATTTTGCCCCGTAACCAAGTCCTCCGCCTTACAATCATCTCTTCCCATGATATCCACGGTTCTACGTCTATGTATCTACGATGCAAAGCGGATGTAAGAGTTGATCGAAAAACCGCCGCCAATATACAGCTACGTCTCCCATTCCAGATCTAGAAAGCGGCGGCCAAGTTCGAGCAATGATTCCGAACGGTCTTACAGCGGCTGGGCCGAAAGAATACCTCACGGATGCGGTCGCGAGGGTTGTCGTACCAATGAGCGCGGCGACTGCATGGATGAATGCACCGCCGCCCTGGTCCTCATGTCGCTTTCATGCTCGCCCCACAGTCCTCACAACCCCCTGCCACTTCACTGCCAGCACAATTACGGTCAGTATTAAGTCATGAATACCGCCTTCCACCGGAAATATAACACACCAATTGTAATTGTATTCGAGTAATTCTTGAGCCTCTCTGTCGTTACATCAAAGCAGGAACGAATGCCAATGGTATCCCTTACGCAAAGCCCCGTGTAACTGTTATATTTTCATCTCGATCTAAATGCTCCACACATACACGGTTCTTTGAAGGTATAATCTGAATGTTAAGTTTTACATAAGCAGGGTATTTTTGAAAGGTAATCCTCAAAGGTGGTGTACTTTACGACACTGGGATTCGTGTGGAGATAAATAGAAACCACGGATCGGCTGTTCGAGGAATAGTAAATTTGATCGTAAATTCGAATGCTTTTTCGGATAAGATTCCTGGGGAGGTCGCGGAGGCGGTGGTGGCAGCGTGGTCGTCGGCTCGCCCGGAGTCGGCGGTACGTCCAACAGCAGTAGCAGCAGCAGTGGGGCTTCATGGCGAAGTGGTACCCCCAGCCCGCCCCTCAGCGACGAAGGTGCACCGACAACGGGCTCCCCATGGCCAAATCCGGCGCACCCTTCGCACAATCCGCAGAGCTACACTTACAACGCATCCGGCTCGTCATCGAGCAGCACTCCCGGCTCCACTAATCTGGACGAGGGGATAGTGCCCGACTACCTCGAGGAACAGCACCCACGTAAGAAGAAGGTAATTGATCCTTCCTACTTCTCCCTCGCATCTGCCAACGTCTAGATTCTTCATATCGATTCTCAGTACTGTTACTTGGATAATTCAAGTTTAACCTCTAGGAATAGAAGATCGTAATGCATTACGCTAAATCGCAGAAGAGCGAGGAAGGTAGTGTCGCGTGTAAAAAAATCATATGCCAGAGATTAAGATCGTTAAGCCAGCCTCCAGTCTTGTTTTAGTATCGCGCAGACGTTCCGATGCATCTCCGAGAGACTTTCGAGACGCGGCCCGTGGAAGATATTTATTTATGAATATGTCTGCGAATATATTTCGCTGGACGATGCCGTTATTTTGTTATCGTCCCCGCGACCTTCGAAACTAGTTTCCAGAGTCGCGTGTTCGCGCCGGTTCTATTGGCGCTGCCCTTGCCCGGGCGTCTTTCAAAGTCTTCATTGACCTTAATCTCCCTGAATAATGTAGACTCTCGCATCGACGCGCACCCAATTCACGCTACACGTCACTAGACGAAGACAAATGATTTTCGTGAAAGTCAACTAGGCGTTGGCGGGATTACGGATTGGCGCTGTCGATTCGCCGCGGCTTTCCCATTGCCCCATCGGTGCGAGCCTCGAAATGCTGTCGAAATCCAACGGGTTATACGCGCCAGCAGCTGAATGCCGGATTAAGCTTTGCGTGCAAACAGAGGGGAATTCCTACTTCGAAGCGTAACTTCTTCCGCATCCGTGGTAGTTAAAAGCGCTTGATTAACGTCAACAAGAAAGATAAAATTCCCGCCTTGCGTAAGAAGCTGGCAGAAATGATGGACACGCGTTACAGGGTGGACCTTGCACGCGGCGCGTATGTGCCTTTTAATCTTCGTTAAATCGACTTCATTCGAGGTCTACCGCCACTCGAAATAAGTTTGAATATTCGTTTGGCCAGCGACCACCCTAAAGGCGCATACGTCACCGCTGCTGGAAGTATCCCGAGTACCGTTCTGACACTGCGATCTACCATTTAATTCAAATTGAACGACTTACCGTTACCTCGATCCTCGTTGTTACGCAGTGCGTTATTCATGTTATTTATATCTTCTTGGTTGTGCTCTCGCTTCCTTCCATCTCTCGTGCATTCCTCTGACGTTGGTAAAAATAAAATTTACATTATCCTCCCGGTATTTTGCCGGGTTGCGAGCTAAACGACGGTCCCACCTACTTTCCCAAATATAAAGGAGAACATTTCTAGACGCGTCTACGACTCTAGTGGTAGGCGTACGTGTATTTCTGTAATGTTAAAAAAACACCTCCGAGGCGGTGGAGCACGTTATGACACTAACGGAGCACCACTGGTAAATTTAGGGAATCCAGGAAACTGAAAAAGTGGTGATAACGTGTTATAGATATTGTAAGAAGAGCAGATTCTTTGGTAGTAAAAGTTTTACATTTCATTCGCGGTTGATAACTTGATGACAATAATCTATAATACATAAATAGCATACTAGTGTTGGCTAGAAATATAGGTACAGCCACTCCAAGTCAACGATTTTATTTCGTGTAACATTATCCGAATCGATTTTTTTTTTTCCCAACGTCTTATCTTAACAGCAGATATAACGTGCATTATATTCATAACGATATTTCGTGATATCGATTAGAAAATTGGGCGTATATTTACCAGTTTACCTATTAGCACGTTTTTCTTTTACCAGCGACATTCATCGCACCCTGCATCTCCGGCAAGACCCGACGAAAATCGCTTTTTCTTTTGGGCGTGCGGCTCGGGAGGAATGGGGTCACTTTCGATCGTGTCGTAGCGAAGTCTCCCCGGTGACTCGTGGTCAGGGTACGAAAAACGGGCGGGCCTCGTGGAGGATCGATCGCGGATACGTTTTGGCACGGCGGCTTTGTGCGACGGCCCTGACCGGTCAGAAATGCAGGCGTAGTCCTCGCTCACGACTATGCCAAGTCCGCACGCACGATGATGACATAAGCGTCGGCCGAGCCAAGGATGTAAACATGCGCGGCGATTTTTGGTATTTCATAAGATAGCTAACAAGCCGGACCTTGAGGTATTATCGCCCCGCGCTAATCTTAGGTACGCGCCCGTGCGTGCGCGCATAGGAAATCACCCTGACGGGTCCAGAAATAACCGCTAAGCTCCGCCACCGTGAGCCAGCAAGGCCTACAACCTCCCTGACACGCTCCGCTTATGGCTTTTCAGATACGCGCGAAGATCAATCGGGATCCAATCGATAATGGACCCAGCGCCTGCACCACCTTTGAGAGCGAGCAGGTAAGCCAACCGCCTTTTGGTAATCATACATCACACCGATCAGCTCGTGTTACAAACTCAGGGCGATCGTATCGATGCGCCGCGGTATTAAACTACTTCCGCAGAATTCCCCTTTATTTCGAGGATCGAGCGTGATTAATGTTTCGATAAAGAAGTATCTCTCGAGGAGCACCGCGAGGCCCGCTAGGGAGCAGGAAACGATAGGAACGTTAGCGCGGCAGCTAGCGGTCCTTCGTCGATCGATAAGAGTACCCGTAACCCAATTTGACCCAAGGTTCCCGCTTTCACCGGTTGTCTGTGAGCCTCCTGGCCCATTTCCTTATGTCGCACGAGAATCTCTGTGATTCGTGTGCCGCAAAGATCCGCGGCCCTTGCTCGTCCGATGCGTTATTAGGTCAGGTGCCTAATAAGGCGCGGATTACAATGGTTGATGCGCCGAAAGCACTTTCACTCGTTGAAAACGACGGTTTGTCTCGGTCGTATTCGCGCACCTGACCCAATTGAGTTACTCGCAGATCGCGCAATCAGCGATCAAGGTCGTCAGCGGCTTCCCTAGGTTCTCCTTGCTAGGCTCGTCACCGCGAAAGGTCGCTCGGTCGAGATAGGAGAGGCAGTGTACCGTTCCCATATCGGTGTCCGTGAGCGGGAACCTCGATGAACGGAGGGGAGGGGTCAGGAAGTGTTGCTCGAGCCATGGAATGACTGCGCCGGTACTACGCTTCCTCTTCCCCCTCTCACACCCGCTGACAATCACCACTATCGTTCCTCCGTTTGCACGCTCTGCACCCGGCATGCGCACGCGTATACGTACGCGCATCCACGTGCGCAGTGCTGTGTCGTCAAGGAAATCCTAGGGTGCATCGCTTCCAATATCGGAAACGTCGGATATCTGCGTATATGGGATTGATATCGTCGATAAGCCACGGCGATCGCCGATAGCGGACAGTGGCGCAAGTGTATCATGCATTCGTCTTGAACGAGATTCGCCCAATCGCGAGATTGTACTGTCCGCTCGTTGTTACCCTCTCCTTCTCTTCCTCTTTATCTCTTATCGTGTGTAGTACAGTACGTTCAATAAGGCGCGAGAATTTTTCGCGTTTCTCGTTTGACGGTGAAAACAGGTGTACGTTGACGCGAATGTCAAGGGAACGATGGTAGGATAGCGATCAGCTTATAGATTGGATGCATATTGCAGAAAGAAATTTTCCTTGATCAGATTTTTATTCCCCGCAATTCTCGTAAGCCGTTGACATTCATTCAGTCTCTCGTGCGCGATTTTTTTCTCCCAATTTCCATAATATATTACCGGGTGAAAAAGGGTTGGCATCAATGCCAGCCGCATTTTAACACGTCTAAGCGCATGCGCATAACATACTAGCGCAACACACGCCTCCGCATGGACCTACATCTCGAGCTACGAGACCGGCGCCGGCGTTGCACCGCGTCGCAGTGCACACCACGTGACGTCACCGGTGGCACGTGCCTCTCCCCTTGCCCCTCACCTCCTTTTGTCCTCGAATGCTGCATTACTCGGTGAAGCAGAAGGGCAGGGGAGCTGCGTCGTGGGGGGAATGTAGTTAAGGTCACCGTGGCCCTGACTGCACGCGCGCGAAATAATATCTGTGTGCAATCGTTGTGTTGTGTGCAGCAAATAGAACGCACGGAAGATTTATTTCTAGTTCCGCGTGCTACTGCCGCTTCTAGCCGATCTTCGTCGTCTCGCGGCGTAAATGAATTTGAGGCGCAGACCTTGACTGTCGTCTTCGGGTAATTGTTGCTTCTTAAGAAGGACTTTGTCGAGATGTTCCACAATTGATGTACGACTGCTTATCGCCGATACGAAAGCAAAACGATAACGTACCGACGTGTAAATCGTTATACGTTGAATCGCGTACGCTACTGACCGTGGCTGCCTTGCAATATGTATGTCGCGATTATGTTTTCAGTTAAGGCACGCGTTTATCTATGATCTACTACCATATTCCTTGCGAGGGTTCATTGGGTTTTTAACGGTTCACTGGTGATTAATGCTCGTACAAGGAGTTTATATGGCTTAACATATCCGATTAACGCATTTTCAATAAGCGATGGAAAAAATATTCACCGACCCATCCCAAAAGTAGGTTCGACACGGATGCGGATGTTCGATTCATCTCCATTAACGAGCATATATCGTGCGAGCTATGGGATGCCGGAGCACGTATTGTGACACGTTCGTCCACCTTACGTAATGGGTTGCGTAAACTTGACGATCGTCGTAATGCTCGTAGTACATATTTCCGTGCGCCCAGCAACAACGGCGAACCAGGGGCGTGGCGACTATCCGGTCTCCTCGTGCGTTTATGTATTTTCAAATCTGTTTTTTTTTTGGACGTTCCGCCTACGCGTCTCAAGTTAAAAATTCTTCTATCCTTTCAAATTTCTGTTCCCCACAGCTGACGCTGTGTCGTAATTGCTAAGTCTCAGTGTCGTGTGTGCCTTATGCCGATGTACTTAAATATTAACAATCGCCCGAGGCAAATTTTTTTTCATTCATTTTCGACACCGACTGCTGAGGTCATTTGGCCTAGGACCTACTGCTTAAGGTAGGTTCCGAACCAGCAGAGCTACAGTACAAATATCACATGGAAAAACCAGAGGCGATGGGCGGGATTCGAATCCAGGGGCAAACTTTTGATCAGTCGAATAAAACCAGTACGGCGTATCATGAATTTCTATCATTATAGCAGCATTTTAGGATATGTACATAGCGATGTCAGTGTCAGGGCATGATATGCGATGATATCGCATGACATAAGTCAGTGACCATGACACCGACATTACGCACGTAGGAAGTAGATATAATCTCCACAATTTTCTTTGTGTCCGCTAGTATTTTTTCGATTGACGCAACGTATCAACCAACATTCAATATTCATTTATACTCATAACAGTACATTAGGCGAGCTCGGATTATGTTTTCCCGATTAAAAAGTTCGCCTAATATTACGCGCTAGGGAACAAGAGGGTCTTCCGCTAGTTTAAACAAACAGATCGAAAAATAAACTTTTCAAGAGGAAATTGTATGCAATCGCGTCTGATTTCGCGCACATGTTGGACCATCTGTTACACTGTTATACTTCATAGAGTAAATTCAGTGTCAATGCCAAGCTGAAAACAGAACCGAGTCCAGCCGGCTGGCCTTTGCAACGTCAGGTATTGTTATTCAGAAGCTTGCATATGCAGATTAAGAATCTCCTAGTCACCGACGCCTCGTTGATCTTGTAAGGTTTAACCAAACAAGTGCCTCCTAAATCTCATAAAGACGATTACCTCGTTCGAAAGGGAATAGAAATGTACGAGCGCCGGTAGTTTAACATCGAAAGCGAACTACACACAAATTCCACGTTTTTCCATTCATCCTGCATCGACCAACGTGCAGATATCATCGTCGAACGAATTCCCATTGAAATTCTGATAGCACATGAAAGAATGTAAAAAAAGTAGTGCACGTAGCGAGTAATCTCGCTTTGAGCTCAGAAATTAAATAACAGCAGAAAAATATGCAAATATCGGGGCCTTTTTTACGCTCTCCAATACGTGCACCGATTGCGTCCCCGGGTATTACTCGAGTCTATACATAGGCAGAGAGTGTAAAACTTTTCGCCGACGGTGTAGAATAAAAATACACTCTGCAGGCAGATATTTCGAAATGGTCGTAAAGTAGGGGCGTACAATACGCGGGTATCGGTAATACACACTCATAAACCAGATCGCCGACGAGGCTCCCGACCCAGCCAACGGTCTCCTTTGCGCGAGCGCTCGCTAGAACTTTTCTGCCGGCGGGAGAGTCAAGGACGCACGTTCGCGAATTTCAGCTGGTAAGCGGCCGATGGTGGGGACCGAGATACGGCTGTGCCACGATGTGCCGCTCGTTGTCCTAGGTCCTGCCTGCTTTTTTACGCACGTCAAATAAAGCCGCCGCCGCCTTTACGCCCCTCCCCCTCTCTTTCTCCTGAGGGCCTTTTAATAAGCTGACGCGATGTCAAATCCGATGTCGCCCGTCGTATGTTTTTACGACATCATAGTCTGCCGACTCTGTGGCTCCCGGAGATGATATGCTCTCTGCGCGAGCGCGGCCCGTCATATCGACCGTTCGTGGACTTTACCTTGACCTCCAGCTGCGAAAGTACCTTGAATAGTTAGAGCTCTTAAGGACCTTGCTCGCCGAGATCGAACGACATCGTCGAAACCGTCTCGCGAGGGGTGATTTTTATCGTTCCTCGATCACGATCCTAGAATCGTCATAGAGGTGGAGGAATCGGTTGGAAGTATGGATACAATATTTAGCTCGACAAGGACGATGCGTTAGTCTCCGACTGCGGATAGTCTAGCATATGGACACCCTGCCAGCTTTGTAAAACGCATCCGATCCTTGAAAATCAGCCCGCTACGCGCTTTACGTAAGCTATTTCAACATCGGCGTTCGTTTGCAAACGAGCAACTTTCTCTCGAATCGATCCTGGGTCGGGAAGTTACATATCTCTTTGAGATTTGTTCGTCCGTGAAACGAGATTATGAGAGGCTAATACCGCCATGAAAGGGGAAAGTATCGTCTGCGGGCAGAGGTACGTTTTCCCTTTTATGTACCGGCGTATCAAACTTCCAGGCATAGACTTTTGCAATTTCTCCTCGAAAGTTCGCCGATCTGGTTTATCCTCGAGGACGTGGATTTCAAGTCGACATCCAATTCTTTAACGGGTTCTTTTTTTTTTTCTTTATTAATCAGAGAGGCCTACACCGCGTTCCCTCCGGACGCGATAACTGTAAACTAGCCTTAAGCCAGGCCGCGCCCAATGATATTGCTCAACTTTGGTAAACCGAGAAGAACCAGTGTGTTCGCTACGTGGCAAGGCCGTTGACAGTAACGTAGATTCGATCGTTGTCACGCTCAACTACACACGCCCGCTCGAGATTTGCCCGTGCGTGTCCAGCTGATTCGCCTTACAAGAGAGTCATCGATAGCGCGCGCGCCTGCGCGGGAGAGGCAGAGCGAGAGAGACGGAGCGAGGCTGGAGGGACGAGGGAGGGGGAGGGGGGAGGGGCCGATAATTTGCGATCAACCTGAAAAGAGATAGTCCTGCCCTAGGCTAACGTTATCCTCCGAACGCCATCCCTCCTCCGCGCTTTACCCGCTAGCGGCAGCCGCTATAACTGATTGGTCAACTGGAACTCGTTCGGTACCACCCACGTGCGAAGATTCGCGAAAGCACGACCTTGACTTTGCCCCGACCGTACCGCGCCGGATTGACAAATCTCTAACGGTCGATGAGCAGTCGAATACGGCCGTCTACGTGACGCCGGGGGACCGACCTCGTTAGACCATGCCTTTTTGTCGGCAGACCATATTGGCGGATGTTACACGGACCGACTTTCGGATTCGTGCATTCGCCTTGCGTCATCGGCCTCAGGAGAGAAGGATCCTTGCGCTCTTCGTGAGGGACTTAAAATGATGGATTTTTGATTCTGAACGATCGAAAGTATTGCAAATGGTCCGTAATATACATTCACAGTGCTCAGGTGATTTTGCACGATTCGTTAAGATATTTAAATCTGGAGAGGTTCTTTGCAGTTTAGGTCAATATAATTTAGCGATAAGGACGCAATCGAGGCAGTTATCATTGGACGTATCGTGGAACTTTAAATGTTTTGGCCACATTGTTTACAAAGTCGCCGACGATAGATTAGATTATTAACTAAGGTTTAATTTGTATCCGAAGTTTTGTTTGTTTTCCGCAAACCTCGATAAAGTTCGCCTAAGCACGTACGTATTTTTGTCCTTATATTAAACGTTTCCTTCTCCACGCAGACGCCTCGCTCGGCTGTCATATTGTCGGGCAAACATAACCGAATGAACCAACACGTTCAAGTCGTTTGAACTTTATTTTTGCAAGTGCTACGCCTTCCTCCGTTTGGCATGCGCAAATGAATCGTGTTTCTGTAAAAAATTTGAATGCTAGGATACGGGCAAGGCCCGAATGGTCTTTAACTCGAACGTGAAATTCTTGATAGACAGTCGGCTCGAAGCGATTTTCGACGAGTAAATATTAACCAACCGGGTCCTAACGCGATAATGACAAAGAAATAAAAAGGTAGTAGAAAGTCTGCGATAAAGAAATTTCGTACGACGCGCGACAAAATTAGTCGTTGTGACCTTGGGCGGATATTGAACCTTCCTTGTCCGATAGCAGAGGAGACGAATGCTGGCGTCCACTTTCGGAATAACAACTGCGCGTCTTACGATAAGCATACGAATAAATATTCCTGTCTTTGCGTATGCACGTCTTTGGACGTGCCCTTATTCTCCGCTTAATCCAATGGTCTGTATTGCGCTTGAAAATCAGTGAAGGGTAACGATCCACTGCTCGCCAGACGTGTTCTCAAAAAATGCCTGTAACTCGTGTACGCATGTTTCTTAAGGAACGATCGCGCATGTAAAGACCTTAAACGCGGCTAAATGCACGAAGACATACCGGTTGTTTTTCAGAACCGTCCTGTCTTTGTGGCGGTAACTGACGTGGATTAACTTGTTGTTTCATTTGCAGCAATTAGCCGTCAGTTACGGTGACTTTCGTTGGCACTTGAAATTATTGTTGAGCACGACGGTAAAGTGAATTTTGTACCGTATTTTCATGTAGAAACGAAAATGCGATTATCGCTTAACGAAGTTATTATATTGACACCTGCCGAGGGAATAGTGATGGAAGTATTGATAAATTAACGTCAAAAGTGCAATTATAGTATCGAAGTACATGAAAGAAATATTACTTATATTGTACTTGAAATACTGAATTGCGGTACTTTACCGAAGTATGCAATACAAGGAAATAAGATTTGCGATAGTCGCGTTTTTAAACCAATGGTATCTATGCCCTGATATATTCATCGTAATATCAGTCCCCGTGCAACTTCGAAAGATTACATAGAAAGCAGTTGGGAAATATCACAGACTTGTTTTTGCATTCACGAATTCAAGAATACTTTTACTACGGAATGAAATTGTAGCCTTCGATAAACATACGTTCGCGTACAGGCGTTACGTTCCTACTCTCGGACCGGTCGTAGAACTCCAAGAGTCATTGAAACATATTAATTTTCCTTCATGGGCCGCCAGAAATGACCAATGCCGATCAATGAACCGTTTCGTCTCGTAAGAACGCGCCTGAAACAACATGTGTGTGTCGGGAAAAAAAAATTGCAATTATGTTCCTTTCGCGACACGTATCTGATTACCGGACGTTTTTGTAGCCGACGTCGCGTATTTCGAGTCAAAGTCAAAGTCAGCGATAAGGCGATAAGCTAGAAGCGAACGCCCGACGATTTGCGTCTTCCAACGTAAGCCGTATCCCTACGCTCCGTCCTTCTCTCACATCCATTATCTTTCTCCTTTCGAGCGACTGCCATAATCACCGTCGCGCATTCGATCGAGACTCATCGCGGCTCCTCTGGTCCTGGCTCGGTGAACTGGCGGCCTCTATCGTTTCATCGGGACGTTGCCAGTCCGCGGCGTCTATGCCGCTCCATCAGCGACGTAAACAACGTATCTGCGCCTGCGCGCCCCCCCTCCCCCCGCCTCTCGAGCGTCTCGTCTCCCTGTCCTTTTCTCACAACAGGGTCGACCTTCTTTCTCACAAATGCCAAGCAACCGCCGTTTCGTAGCCTTCTCGCTGGCGGCGCTGACCTTCGTAATGGCGGCGATCACGCCGGTAAATTGAGATTAATTACAGCGGAATACAACGTATGGGAAATGCAACGAGGAATTTAGGTGACCGTCCGTCGTCATGCCGCATGCACGGGGATTTCCCTTCGTTCATCGCCGGTTCCTGCATAATACCTCGAAGAACAGCGCCGCGGATATGCTCGAGCATCCTGATGTTGCTTTGTCGTGACTCACGGCCACTCGCCCCCTCCCCTCTCTTTCCCGTGTGTTTGAACCAAGTCTCTCTCTCTTCTGTGTCGTCGACCTCTGTTCTTGCTTGGAAATTGCGCCGAATCGCACGTTCCATCGTGAGCCTGCGCAGTATACTTTTTTCATATTTGACTTTCTACGCTTTAACGATTCCACGATATTTCGCGGATTTCGATAAACATCCGCATCTCGATTCTTCGGGGGAGGAAGATTGGCCGATAATTGAAGAATGGTTGGCCGAAATTTCCGATACGCGTGGACATTTTTTGAGAAGGCTACCCACGCCCGAAATATCTCGCTCGAGGCGTATGATTTTTTTTCGGACGATTGCTCGGGTTGGCGTGCACTTGGTTCGCTCCGAAAATCGCTTTGTCTACGAAGATAAGGCCGGGGATGGCCGACGCGGACTCGGTTCTTTACGACACCGTTATTCCGCAGACCATTACACTCCGGCTTTCGTCGAAGCAGCCACCGTGCTTGCATGCAGAGTAACTACGTAGTAGAAACCGACTTTGTCGCAACGGTGACGCCAGAGAGTTCGCTCGAATCTCCCACTCTCGAATTCTCTTTTATCTCCACTTTCCTTATTCCGCAATTTTCTAATTTCCCTCCTGACGCCATTCTCCTCGACGTGCGCGCTTAACCTCTCCCACCGGTATCCCCATGGCAAACCCATGTTTTTTTCTGTCGCCACCCCGTATACTTCGTGTTCGTGCGTGAAGCGTCGGTGTTTAAGGAGGGTCAACGTCCGACCCTCACCACACGCCACGGATCGACGCGCCACACACAGAAGCCCGGTTTGTTTTGGTTTCCCGGGCGTTACCCCGGCTCCCCACTTTTGTGACTGAGTCCACTCTCTTTCTTTCTCTCTTCTCCGCCGGTTCTTCCCCATACGATTCTCTTTCAGTGCGATATATATCTGGCGCTCGTGAATGTCACCATCACATGGAACGATGACGTGTACCGAAAATGGGTATTGACACCGAGGCGGAATGACGTCGAAAAGTGTGGGGATTAACGCGGATGCGAGCGTTTAACGGTTATGATCGGAGCGCGGCCGTCGAGCGTAAGGTGAAGGAAGAAGAAAAATAAGGAACATCCAAGAATACGCCTCGATCGTCGAAGTCGACCGACGAGGATAAAGTCACGTACTTTAGCCGAGTCCTTAGGCCGGCTGAAGTAGGCGGTTGATCTTACTCGCGGCTATGCTCCCTAGTCGCGAAGACAAGATCTTATCCACGACATTTTTCGACTTCGTAATTTGGTCTGGTCGAGGAACGTGAGCGCCTTTTGGCGCACTTTTCCCGCGAGACACTTGGCGCGGCAAGTGGCGCGGAGAAAGCTACGGCAACATGGAAAGCAAGTCTTTCCCGCGGAGTACAGCACGGGGATCGATTTTTCTATCCGTGGTTTGTTACGTTCATCGCGTTCACCAGCGTGGTGAATGCCCGATTCGCGGGTACTCCCAACGGCGTCTTCCGCTTGAGACGCGACGTCGAAAGTACGCGGGACCTTGCTCGGTATTTTTGCTTTTCACCTCGAATACGAATCATCTCGCGCTTTGGCCGTTCGCGCGTACGATTCCAGGTTGGAAGCGCGGCTACGCAGTTGCAGGCGTGCAGGATGGAAAGGGGAGGAAGCGAGACGGAATACTTGCGTGGTCGCTTAGCCTGGTAGGGTAGATGCCCGGTCTGTTGCGATCGGGCCACGCGCATGCATCCCCAACATCTAGCTATCTCTACTACCGGCAACATCGTATCGCGCGCGATGCACCCACGGTACGCTCCAGCACTCGGCAACCCTGTCAGCTTACTCATCCCTGCCGGCTCAGAAGACCGCGCAACGATACCCGCTCGAGATGGTCCTCCACCAGATTTACATCTTCTCGCGGCTCGTGGTACGTTGCCAGCGAAGCCTGCCGCAAAACGAATCCGATGGCTTAATCCGCGCAAACCCATTATCCTCGATGTTCCGTTTACTCCGAAATAGGAGTCAATTGTTATCCAAATATTTCCTCTGTATTGGATGAAGCGAGTTGATCGTAAGAGAGGATTTAATCCTTACAAAGAGCGGAGTAGGAGACCCCGAGCCTTTGTCTGCCAGCATCCTTAAGAAATGAGTCTCCTAAGGAGTCAAAGTTTTTGAGGAAACTACGGTGGACACTAGCATTTTGTCGTAATACGAGACTTCCGACGACTTGAGTCACTGACGAAAGCAATACAATCCGCTGCAAATGCGAGAGGGAATGTTTGTCAATATTGAATTGATTTTATCGTTGAAAATAATACGGCGTATCTGAAAGTGGGGAGGGGGGGGAGGCAGGGAGAAGGACTGGCACGGTCTCCTTCGGTACGGAGCAAAGCAACGCCAAGGCAAAGCAAAGGGAGAGCATTGCCTGCCGAGCGGCATAGGTCTGTGACCTCGGCAATGCCTATGCTACGCTGTACACCGCTGCCCGCGTGTACCGTTTCAGAGGTGATGTCACGATTGGTAAGGTCCTTGAAACAACAAAGACCACCTCACAGTGTATAATTTTTCTCTTATGTACAGTACGACGATTTACCAAAAACGATCAATGGCGCACGTTTCCATTATATTCGTATCTCGGATAATATCCTCCCAGTATATCCGTGGCACCCGGTGAGTGCAACGTGAGGCAAGCGGATATACACGCCCGTATATATCTTCAAGGCGATACCCATGATATGAATTTGAAGCTTGCCCTCCATGACTCAGTGGATCCCTAAGACTCTTCCTATGAGTATTTTATCGCCGTTCGTAAATCTACCGGCAAAGCACTCGTAAACGTGCGAGAATATTAGTCATCTTGTTGCGAACACCGTATCGGTAAATGGCTACCTTATACGTCTCCATACAAACGCGCAAATCTTCGCTAGTCGCGGATAGTGCTGACCTTTGATAATAATAATGCCGCGATAACGATTGACTTAGACGGAACTTATTGTGCTGGCAATATATTTTCATCCTCGCCGTGCATTAAAATTAAGATGGCGCGGGTATTTCTCATACAGCTGTTGCATTACCGTCCACTACTTTAACTCCGGCCACGTAATGAACGATCAAGACACCGGACTCTCCTCTCCTTCTATTTAACTTAACTGGATATAACATGGCAACAACTCCTTAATCGGATAATTGTACGTTATATATTCTCCCTGTGCAACTAAGAGCCGAATCCCCGAATGCAATTACTTACAATTATATCATCGCTGTCGAAACGATGGCGGCGGTTATGGTAGAGGTCGAGTACACGATCATCGCGTCTTCCTGCGAAAAAGATTCGCGACAATGGCTAATGCGCGACGCTTCTTTTTTCCATGGCGCGTCGCAAGCCGCGCATTCAAGGTATCCCTTTATCCGGGCAAATGCCAGCGCGATCATTCCGCTCTTTGCAGAATTAATGGCTAAAACGGGTATAGGCGGAAAGGTTTACGTTGCGCCCGATGAAAGCGTCGGTACGCGTCCTTCGTGCTCGAACGTGCAGTCGATGCGACCGCGTGGTTCAAGATTGTTATATCTTTCTTGGATCAATACCACGTGACTGTACCGCTGTGACCGGCGCCTGTACGGTCCTATACTGCTCGATGTAAACAAAGAAACGTGTGCGCAGCGAGTATACCGGCTGCGGCGCATCGATCTTAGCCGTGCGCCTCGTCGTGACTCGAGTGGCTACGTACAATTTACACCACGGCGCGTCGACCGATGAGGCGTGTGATGCCGTCAGAGGATGAAATATTTGCCAAAATTACCGGCCGGCCCTTTTCCCCCTTTATGCTCAGCCCTGCCGATCGGTAACTAGCGCGACGTTGCCTACCGGCCCGGATCGCGCTTTGAGATCTATCACGCTGTAAAGCATTATGATCCGAGCCATGCAACGATGTTGGCACATGGTTGCAGGCACAGCACGCTCGCGCACGCCACTATGATAATTCATGGGCGATTAATCTGATTCCAGGCGAATGCAGCGGTGGTCTTCAAGTGCACTTGGCCGGGTTGCCTCGAAATCAAGGCGACCGTTGCCCTCATCGAGGAACACGTGCGCCATTCGCATCTCGGGTGAGTTATTAACGATTGGTGCTGTATGCTTGTGGAGATACTTTTGACGATTGCTCGTGCGATCGGAAGGTAGAGTTATCGATGATGCGGTACCAGTTGCGCGATCGACGAGCCGGCCTCGTCCGTTTTGTCCGGGGAGGCGGAGGGCGGAGAGGGGGTCGCGAGAGTAATGCTCATCCGATGAAGAATATGCACGATTTGCAGGCCGAAGAAGTCCAAGGGGTACGAGAACGAGGAAGATGACGATATGTCCGATCACGAGGAGGAATTTTATTACCAGGAAGTCGCGGTGGATCACATGAGCTCCCCGCCGACGATGTCTCATCGGGACATGGCAAGACCACCTCACGAAGATCCCGAGTATCAGAAGCAGCTCCGCCTCGAGACCACTCCGGCGACGAACAATTGCACCGAGAATATCGTGGTAGGCGTTAGAGAACGAAGTACCGCCTTTACCATTTCACCGTCACCGGTAAGTATTCCTTGGCGAGGGAAATTAAGCCTTGTGCAATAAGGCGGAATTAAACGAGCGTCCCTAGCGACGTCGAAACTCCCGACGATTATCTCAGATTTCCCTTGTCCTCTTTAACAGGGCACGCCGATAAAGCACATTAAACTGTCACCGCGGCCATTCTCGTCGTATCAGCAGAACATGGGCCTGCTGACGGTGTCCACGGGAAAAATGCCGTCCTCGCCGCGGCGGATTCGCGGGGAGACCAAGAAGTGTCGCAAGGTCTACGGTATGGAGCATCGCGACCTCTGGTGCACGCAGTGCAAATGGAAAAAAGCCTGCAGCCGTTTTGGCGACTAGGCCAAGCGACCGCCCCGTTCGTATGTCCGTGGGCGGAGAATGTCGCCGAGCCGACCCCAGAGTTTGCCAATGCTATGTTGAAGGTCGTACCAACTGCCAATAGCCAATTATCGTCGAAGCAACGACGCCAAAAACGTCGATCCTTGGAGCGTTATACCGCCGATCGTGCCGGTCCAAGCGAAGGGGTACACCCTATTTATCGTCCACCATCTTCAAGACTCCCGGCGCGTCCGATTTGAATTCAGCATCGTACCCACCGATTCTCGTTCAGCTGCACTTTTTTTTCGTTCCTTCCCCTTACTCATTCCTCGTGCCCTGCCCGTCAACCGGGCGTCGCTGCGGGGCACGAGTCTCGCAGAGAGATCGAAGATATTAGTAGAAGAAAAAAAAAAAGGGCAAAACGTCGATCCCATGACGGATGGCGGACGGTTATTAAGGGCTGATATTCGTGTACCAACGTTCTGCTCGCTCTTTAACGCGAGGAAGGTATATTTCAACGGAAGATCGCCGGATAGGACGACTTTTGGTCGCACGTGTGGCACTTGGCAAACTCCGATCGGGTCTCTTAGCCGTAAAAAAAGGATTTCGATTAGTAGGTAGAGAATAATTGGCGCGCGAGGCGAGGTACCTTCAGACTGTTACGCCGCCCTCGCGAGGGATGGGCGCGAAAGACGAGACCTCGCCGCCGACTCGCCTGATGGGACGAACCTTTTGGTTTGGTTTACACAGAGAATACGCACCCGCCCGGATCCGGCGGGTGCGAATGTCCCACGAAATTCTGGTTCCCGAACCGTCTCTTTAGGTCAATGTAATGGGTCTTCCTTCTTCCGGCGAGAACGCGCTCTCGTTGCACTCGCAATAGATCGGTGCGCCCCGTGACCACGAATCGCGGTGCCGCACCGTCGCGTCCCACGCGGGCCAAATGATCGTAAAGTAACGGACGAATGGAAGACCGGCAAATCGAATTCGGTCTGGCCGATGTTCTTGCTGGAAGGACGCAGGCAGAGGCAAGGTGAGAGAAATCGCGTGGAACAGAGCTAATTGTGATATCTTATCTAAATTCTATCGAATACCGCGGGCCGAGAAGGAGAGTGCAAATGTGAGTGACGTAAAGACGAGGAAAAGTAAGAGAGGGGATTTAAAAAAAAATAATAATAATAATAACAAAATTTTATACACCAATTATTATACTGCCAGATAAATAATTCAAGGGATTAAAAAAAAAAAAAATAACGTTGTTCATGTTTCGTGCATACACGAAGCGTTATATCGCACTATTACGTCGCCGCCACGGGTCCAGCCATGCTGGCCTCCATCGACGACATAAGGCCGTGTTCGTCGACAATGGCGCTGGGCGCACGAATAGGGATAGGCTTCGCAGTTGAATCGATCGATCTAACAAAGGGTAAGGTCTAGCCAAGATCTTCTTCTATAGGTACATATACGAGCATAACGCGCGGTTCGTATAGCCTATATACGTCACGTTTGTACAGCTTACGTCATTACCCGTGCTCCTTTCTCGCTTTCGATCGTTCGCAAAGGCGCGATTTATATATTTAAACCGTTTATTTATAAAGATATTCGATCTGGATGACTTTTTTAATGTGGAAATGACATGTTAATACTTGCAAATTTTATATGATAGACAAATGAGATGTTCTTAAAGATAATCAACGTACGACAAAAAGTGCTGCCACCCAGTCTTACCGTTATTTCGCGTACGGAGCTAGATGAAATTTAAATATACGTATCGAGAACTTGATTGATGCTCACTCTTTAGTATAATCATAAAGGATAATACGTATTTCGTTTTGTATAATTTTATCATTGACGACAACGTACCGATATTTAATATATATTATTGTTATCTGTTAATATCAACAATGCCCAAATTAGTAATGATTAGTATAAGGGAAAGACGATGAGTACGATATTGATGTTGGGTTCAAAATTACGATGCGACATGACGCTAAGGCACTAAAAACCGATCCTAAGTTGTATTCAGAACCAAAGACACGATATCGCCTATGGTATTCATTGAATTCTTTGACTGTCCCGCTTCGAGCTTTCGATTACATGCGTTTCCGGAATTGCTGGAGGATTGAGTTCTACGTCGTTTTTTTCATTATCCGCGTGCTTGGACATTTTCGTTGCTAATTAACGATGCTAATTGACAATATGAAAGGGGAGTCGTAATAAAGCGGAAGTTGGTGTGCGTACCGTTGAATACACCGGTATATCTGCATTCCCGATGAAAGGTTTAAACGCGATGCCATTGAGAAAGAACGGGGCAGAAGGATCCTTGAAAAACGTCGTAAAACGCATTCCTTTATCCACGCTGGCAAGGACGTAAATGTGCAAGCATTAATAGCGTAATAAGTAATTGCCGTCCAAATAGGTTCCTCCCTTAGGTCAAAATTTCTGCTCTTGCAAAATGGATTATTGGCGAAAAGGCATAACTAATTTTCGTACATCCGGGCAGCCAAGGGCGCTATCAAGGCCACAAGAATAAAGCAAGATCCGATACGTAATTGTAATCGCGATTTCTTCGCGTCTTTATCCAAATTAGTTCGCAAGTATGAATACGTCAACCAAATTAAGGTTAACAGTAGCGTAGTTAGAGTTGTGTCTAAACGATGCATTGCATACCTTAGTAATTCATTTCACGGTGAAGATCAACCTGTTGAGGATACACCTTCGATGATGTACAAAGGATGTTTCAAAAATGTGAAAATCGTTCCGTCGAACCATCGCTCTGTGCCGTGTCTGCATCGCGATTTTTCTAAATCTCAACTCTCCAAATTTCACGGTGTAAGTTCTATGCACGATCGAAACGCGAAATGCGATATATTCCTTACATCGTATAAAAGCGCCACGATTAATCAGTGATCGACAACGCTAGCGAACGTCATCGTGAAGGTGTGTCCAAATAACGAGAATTTGGCGGACATTATTCCAGGCACTTCGTAGATATAACGAGTACAAGTCTATACAATCGTGCCATTACAAATGCCAAATATTCTCTGATACTATCACCGTAACGGAGCAGGTGGATATATAATATCACGGTAAAATGGATGAATCGAATGCACTGTGGCGATAAAAGAGGGTGGAAGGTGGGAAAAGGAAAAAGGAACAAAGTGGAAAGTCGAAGATTCGTAACGAAAGCTTTACAGACTTAAACATACCTCAGGTTTATTTCATACGGAAATGCAGAGGCCTCGCATTGATCGAAGCGAACGAACGGAACATTTATTTCTTTAGCATCGTTAACCATCGAATAGTACAAGAGCATATCCAACGTCTTCGTTTCGATCAAGGTGCAGGGGCGTTTAAAGATACCTCGTGCGTATCTTTTCGTAAAACGTCAATACTACTTAGTCGAATTCATTGCTACGGGTCGGGGACCCGAGATATTGTACAATATAGAGAATTTATTGCATTTAATGGGCCGCCTGAAAGCGTTCAAATTTTGGCAGTAAACTGAGCCGAACACCCGTGTGCCGAACGAGCAAGATTATTCTATGTGAACGGTATGTTGTGGAGATTCGCCGCGTGTGTAGTGTACAGAGGGACAGAGCGCGAGGTTTGTCGGCGCGTGGCCGATCCGGGGCCTGTCTCGAAACGCCAGGCGAGGGATGATGCCTTCGCGGACAAAAATAGCATCAAGGGTCTGACACCCGCTGTACGTCTACGTTTTAGCCGAAGATATTCCGCGTATTAATCGAACACACTCGATCGATTCGACGAGCGAGCCAATTATCAGCGATCGAAATCCTATTGGATCACGTGGTAACGATCGCCTGGAGTATCAATACACACAGGGCTCTGTCCAGCACGATCGCTGAGATGCGGATGGGAAATTATGTCGTGGAAAAATAAAAGATAAATAAATGGCCGGGATTATCATACCAAAACGATCTCATATCGATTTAATGAAATGCAATTTTCAACGCGTACGGTCGATCCACCCCCTTCTCGCCGGCCAAGCAGCGACATCTCGAAGCGGCAAAGTTCATTCGCGAGTACCTGTTAAAAATGCCGCCTACGATGAACTCTGCGGCATGGGAATAATGACGTTTAAGGGATTCCACGTAATCCACGCTTATTAGCTTGGACTATGACACTTGGATGACCGTACGAAGCAAAGACATTATTATTAATATTATATTATATATTATATTATATTATTACCATTATTAATTTTTATTGATTATTATTATTATTATTATCATTATTATTATTATTATTATTATTGACCACCGTCATCGTCATTATCATTTCTAATATTATCACTAGCGCCACTAACGATACGTTAAGTAATTCTTAAGCGCGATGTCTTTAATAACCGCGTGTTAGAAAGCTCGTTAGTGATGCGCAATACTCCACGTTAATTGTACGTATCAATGGATCGCGCATCGGGTGATTCAAAGACATCGAGCAGACCACTAAATCCGACAAGCTCGCACAACGTGCAACCAGCGACTCTAACGTCCTTGTATCCATATATCACTGCAGAAGCTTCTATTTATCGTCAAACAATGCATAGAGATATGACGCTGCGATTATGTCGCATTATTTTACATTCGACCATTCTAACGTATATGACTGAAAAAGAATATCATGGAAAATTAATTGCGTTTGAGTGTAAATTCTATCGTTGGACTCCTTATGGTAATAAACGTGTCTAAGGAAAATATGTTAATTTATTAATTCATTTTATCCGTATTACGTCGTGTACGAGGCAGTTGACTATTTTTGCTTATCGGTGAATTATCTGTTTAACGCAAAACACTTTTTCGCACGTCAAGTGGCGGGACCGAGAGAAATATACGGTATTTTAAACTAAAATCATGTATTAGTGTGCGTGTATATAAAACTACTTAGAGTAATTATGAGGCGATTGACGGGAGGAATAGTTCGATCTGTCGGATCTTACGCTAGTTCGCCGATTACTAAATTTATTTCTGTTATTCTAATCCTTTTACGTTTGTATTTCTGTAATTGATTCGAAGTTATATAGCGTGCTTTAAAGCGCTCATAATTTTTCTTTAAATGATTTATATTATAAAATAGGGATAAACGTGATAGAGAGAAAAGTATATGATATATTTATTTCATAATATTGTGATAACGATATAGGTAATGTAGTGTCTAGGGAAACAATTTTATTTCATTTGGACTGATGAAAGTCTTTCAATTGTATGTATCGCGCGATCTTTATTGTTCTGCTCAAAGTGTTTGAATATAAATCTTACCAGGATTATCATCTTTGTACCATTTATACATAAAAATCATGAGACATAATCGCAGCAATTTAATTAGCGTATACGAATGTAAAATTTAGATTCGTAAATCGGGCGACTTGCGACAAAGTAACTATACGTACGAAAAATTAAACGTGAATCGAGGCATTCGGTTCTCCATAGGCCAAATCCCTGCGCACGATTTTTTTTTTTTTATAGGATATATCCAATTGTACAATTATCGGCACGCAGTAAAAAAAAAACAAATGCATATCTAGAAAGTATACCTTTGACATCAGTCTCGTACAGCGCAGAATATTTATTGCGTATCTCGATAACACCCATCAAATTTACGATATACTTTGATATTCTAAGGAATCCTTTTCCGAGCATTCGATAAGAGCGATGAATAATGAATTTTCCGAATATTCCGCGTTAACATTCGCATAAAACATTTTCGTTCTCCATCCGTTATGTTATCGAGATATTTTCTTATACCTCTTTTAAACATTATAGATCTTTTATTCATTTTGTGTGCGTATAAGGAAATTTATACCAGCATTTTATCGGCATTAGAATAGGTTAGCATTATATTTGATCGTAGTATCGTCGGCGTCATTGATGACGAGGCGAGTTAATAAAATCGATATTTTTCACAATTAATATCAGAACTGATTTATATTCTACGTAGGAATTAAACAAAAGCTCTTCAGAGTATTGTAATTAAAAGTTATAATCGTAACTTGCTCATTGAGACTTACGAACGAAAAATAATGATGGTAACGGAAGAAAGTTTGTTAAGATCGTACTTATACATAGGGAATTACTAAATACCTTCCTTGCGAACATAAATTGCCCAGACTTTGACGAGTTGTAAATCGAAGCTAAAGAGCCAACCAGATTGCCGAGGTGTCCCCTCGGATATTCGCAATTTATGTTCGTCGAGGATAACATTACCAATTATCTAACGGTGCAGATTTTCTCAATTACGAAACACGCGGTTAACGTATCAGTATACAATAAAGTGTAGCACGTACGTACGAAATTAGCAACTTGTATGATAAAGTTTGCCTTCTAATCGCGAGTTTGACTTTTTATGACGTAGCCCGTAGCCGATGAAGTAGTTGTCATCGTAATTGTTATTAGGTTCTCGATACCTACGTATACATATATACACACGGTCTGGCCATTAAACCCGATTAATGGCTTGGCAAGGTTAACCAGTGCAAGAAACGCCGCAATTACGATCTGCAGTGTAACGTGGATTACCAAAATTTTCAAAACGATGCCGACTGCCATCTTGCTTATTAAACGTTGTCTTAACAAAAGTATCTCGCGTGTCCTAAGAGGGAAAAACATTTTCACGTCGCTGGTAGCACTAGTGGTGGATCGCGGAGCTGCGACTATGGTAAGTCCGGTTCCGGGATTACCCAAAATAAGGAAAAAAAAGAGAGAGAGAGAGAGCGAGGGAGAGAGGATACTTTTCCTCTACACTCGTGCGTAAGCGGAAACTTTGTACGCTGTAAGGAACCTTCGGATGTGTATGATCGTTAACTGCCGCATTACCTGCCGGTAATGGCTCGATAGCAGGATTCAGCTCCCTCATTATTAGCCAATAATTATTGCGATACATGATTCTAGAGGCGTGCATACGAAGACTCCTTTACGCAAAGACTGTTTTATACTCTTACCGCATGCTAGAGCGTTTATTAACGTTGCTCGTGTAATGGCAGGGGGGCAAGAGCGCACCAGAATCGGATTTGGTTGAGCGAACGTATGCAATACCTCGAAATCCGTCTTTCCAAATCGTTAACGAGGAAGAAGTAACCGTCGAGCAATCTCGGATCGTAGATGCTTTCATTGCACGAAACGTCGTGCGGTCAGAATTTGCCAGAGATTCAAAGCATACCTTGTCCGATAACGGAAGCTCACGATAATGATTTAATACGAAACACCGATGGATTATCCGCGGCCATTTGCGGGGCGCGCAGAATCCGGGCGCTTCAGCGAAAACGCGATTTTTTCGTCAAGGTCTTGTAAGTTGTTGCCGATCGAAAACGAGCGTGGATATTGTGCTGATGATAGAACAGTACCGTGTTATTATTGACAGCAATTTTGGGCACGAATCAGCATCACCATACGAAAACAATCTGAGACTGTAATTATGTATACTTAAACTTAAAAATCTTGGGATTGACCGTAAAGTCATATTTATATCCAAAAACGTGGAGTCCTTTTCGAATACTTTCGGTAATCCCTTAGCGTCGCGTGCAACGCCAAGCCGAAAATCGCATTCGTTTCTATCGTAGAACTTTTTGGAAGTACTCGCATATATCCATGCTGAAAAATTGTACAAAGGACGCAAATCACCGCAGTAAATATATGTTATTAAAGTACCTACGAGACAGTATGTTAGGCCATCGTAGTCCTAATTTGTAATGATATGCGACAGATGCCGAGTGGCGGTAATGGGCACTAGGTTTGCCTCTACTCACGACATACAAATAACGACGATAGCAACCGTCTATCTCTACCTCCCCCCCCCCTCCCCTTTCACCCCCGATTCGTCGCATGCACTTCATTGTATAAAAATCTTTCGCTCTAGAAGTCGCGAGGCGCGAGGACGCTATCGACATTCGCGAGTTCATTGCGATACTTTAATCGTAAGGATTAGATTATGGGGCATTGTCTTTTGCGAAGGATTATGGGACATTGTCTTTTGCCCAATCAGAAACTTGGCTACGTACGGCGCGTCGTTTTGTAACACGTGAGCAATTCGACGAAAGTGCGCTTCGGAAGGAGCTCGTTGCGAGCATGGGCCTAAGATCGAGTCGCAAAGCGATAAAGCGGGGGAGAAGGGAAAAAAAGTGCAAGGTGGTGAGATTTTTTAAAATATGCGAAACCACGGGATACACGTACGACTATTAGAGCACTCGAGAGTCTCAAAGGAAGATCGTACCTTATGCCGTCGTTTACTTGACCGCGTCGTCATCGTCATCGTCGTCCATTCCGCCATCCTCATCGAATCGTTAAATTTATGGAACCGAAGGAAGCTTGTGCCGATTTCCTTTTCGTTTCGCGCATATTAAACAGACGGGCGTGCGTGATGCGATAGAATTGTATTATTCACGAGTAATCGTTTCATAAAGCAACGCTGCTCGGGTTTGAAATGCAGTTGTAATTTTGTCGACTGTAATTTACGAGATATATTAAAAAGTATAAGGGTGACCGTAGTATATCCGTATTTATATATGTATATACCCTCCGTGAAAACCTCTTTTTGCTCATCCCTCCTCCACTCCTCGACATTTTATTTTTGCGCAACGAGTTAAATAGGACGTTGCGTATTAAAATTCATCTTTAGACTCCTAGCTCGGATCAAAGTTTGAAGATACCACGTATAATACGAGCCCCGCCAATTCACTAGTTCGATCGAAGTTTTTTGTATTTTTCTTAATTAAAAATTAAAATGAGCGAACGCTGGTCTTGAATTACAATGACATTGACGTATGTTTAATATTTTGGGGCCATCGTAATTTTTGCTTACGAAAATCCGTGTAATTTTTTTATATTTTTATCCTCAATTAAGACAAAAAAAGGTTGCAAATATAAAAATACTTTGTACTGAGATTGCACTTTTCGATTTATAACAGGGGTGTGTTTGCTTCTGAACTCGTCGCGTTATAATAAGAATAACGAGAAATACGAACATATTTTTGCAGCGTAGCAATATGGAAAAATTGTTCTTAAAAAACGCGTTTTGGTTATTAACAAAGTCGATCGTGCTATACGTATGGGTCTTTAGCAACAAATAAGGAATTTAAAGGTAGCTGCACGCTAGTTCAATCTTGTGTAAGCCTTTCGAGACGATTATTATTATTTATGAATCGGTATAAATTCTTAGCAGGTAGCTGCAACGATTGGCGACGATGACGATGATGAGGAAGAACGAGATAATAATATATTGTAGACATGCGATTAACATTATTAAACATTATATTTTATTAATTATTATATACATACACTTAAAAGTATATGAATATACTTATGTAAGTATCATGTTATATAGAATATATGTTATTATAAATTCTTCCGTACGACTATCTTTTATTGCCTCTGCGTTTCATCCATTAACGTTTCAGCATAGAACTACAGGAAACTGTATTCGAAAAGTTGATCTTTATTAACGATACTTAAGGGTGCAGAAAAATATTGAAATAAGTGAATAAATTATAATAAGAAACGAGGAAGCATCTCTAAAATATAATTTAAGCTCGATATAAGCGATTTTTTGTATATAAATATAGCTAAGGTTTGCAATAAAAATTGGATGTTACCTAATCAAAAGTTAATCAATTCTGGATGTAAGAGAAAATTAGATTTGGACCTTGTTTGTTCCAGAGTAATATTGCTGAAATCCGAACAACGTGAAATTTTAATTTAGAATTTTTTAACGTAATTTTTCTATTATTTTTTTTTCATGACTGTACTTTTCACGTCAATTTATTTGCTATTAACGTGTGCAAACATTAGCACATTTCTTCATTATTTTTTTAATATTATGGATTTATTTTTAAAAATATCACTGCTATATTGATATACCCTCATACAATTTAAAATAACAAAAATCCATGGTATAATCATTTTTCGCGAATATCAATCATATCATTTATAGAATCCACTGGACCATCTTTTATGCTAATCGTTATTGTATTTCTTGTAATTTCGTGCAAGCAGAGAGTACACGGTAATGTCGAAATATTAAATGATTCACTTTTACATCTTGATCGGTGTATCAGTCATTCTGAACTTCCTCTTCGTGGAACGTGCATAGAATACTTACACATGCTTGAATAATACTTGCTCTGCTTATGCACATGTTTATACGCGATGTAGATGGTTCGTAGGGCGCATAAAATCTCGCACAGCTCCTCTTTCAACCAACTACACAGTACTGCGCTTGGGGGAAAAGCGAGAGCTCGGCATACGTACATACTAGAGACGTATCCTTCTTCTTTAACTGATTTCAACATTGGCCGCTGAGGTCGTTTGACCTCAGACCTACAATTTTTAAGATAATTTATCGGACTACCAGAGCTACAGTATACATATCACATAAAAAGACCAGAGGTGATGAGAGAGATTTTAATTCCAATTTCCTGCGTGGAAATCCCAGCCTTTATCCATAAAAATCACCATAGCTTCCGAGAGATATTCTCAACTGCGATGTAAACGCTAGGGGTCACCTAGTAACTTCCATTTTCTGGTGCCAGCTTCCACCGCCACGTAGTAAACATGATTCTGTGTGACAGTTCTGGGATTGGTCAAAAATAAGAATGGCCGTTTCTGTCATTTTAAACTTGACTCGGGAAATTTGTTTAACGTCTGAACGATTTGTTAAACCAATTTTTTGAAGAGAACATGTCGATAAACGTTACCGTAAGCGGAAATCCTATAAACATACGACGTGGCAGAATGGTACTGTCCGATTTAGATCAAATTAAGAAAAATGAACGGGATCGTCGACGAAGGTTACGCTTGGAACAGGTGTGTACATACTACTTTCTTTGGACAATTTAAAAAATATAAAATAAGAATGAAAGAAAACAAGGTTCAATTAATATTATCAGCAATACATATGTATGTAACGAGTGCATTCAGACCGTTTATATTTCTAAAAGCTGTAAGAAATTTAAATATCAAATGAGAAGCAACAGCTAAGCACACTGGTATATACAATACTTTGTATATATCTATATAGGTTCGCCAACAGTCAAAGGAAATATCAAATAGACTTTTGGAGAGGGCTAGAAACGTAGCAAAGGAGGAGCTTGGTAAGTTAGAGAAGGACGATAAATCAGAATTAAAACAAATGCATAATAGGAAGATTATGGAAATTCAACAAAAATATCAAGAGGATATGGCTGACATTGGTTTGGCACATACTTCTGCTGCATTACAACCCGATGCAGATGTTATTATAGAAAATGAAAGAGAAAAGAACAAGGCAATCGCTATAATGCGTGGAAAGCAGGCAATGCATTGTGTAAGAGAAGCGCAACAGGTACAAATAGAATTGCAAATATTGTTTTATATTTCAAATAACCAGCCCAATTAATAATTTATTATTATGTTATATTTCAAATGAACTTGTAGAAAATTAAATATAAATTATTTTTAAGCAGGTTACTCCACAAGAAATTCATCAAGATAGATTGCGCCAGGTGAGAGAATTAGAGAATTTGAGGTCCTCAATGATAGCCAAGCTTCCAGAAAAGCTATCAACCATGGAGAACGATGTATGTAAGACAGACGTTAAAGAACATGAAATAAATGAAGGCAATGGTCACAAAAAATTATTTAGGAAAAGAAAAAATAAAAAGTCTCTTTTAAAAAAATCACCAGCAAAAGTGAATAAATATTATTCAAAAGTATACACAACTTGTTTATACTTACTTGCGGATTTGACAGTAATCCTTATTATACATTACAATATTGTTACAGGCTAGTAAGAATGATCGTAAGTCGCAATCTGCAAATTTGCCTTTGAATTCAGACACAAAACAAACAACAGCACCTGAAACAGGTACTTCAACATACAGAATGAATTCTAATGTGGACCCAGATGTGGTTGCTACAAAATTTAGTACAAAAACGAATGAATGTGAAAATATTAAGAATTTATCAGATCCTGAGGTTGAGGATAAAGTACCACGAAAAACAATCCCCCTTTCGAGTACTTCCCCAAGTAAAGCAGACAGAATTGCAAGGTATAACACATAGGTGATATACATAGGGATGTATATAAATTGAATATTTTTATAATTTCAGATATAACCCAGAGGATTATACACAAGAAACTTCAGAAATAAGCAGTAGTGAAAGTTCTACTTCGATTAGCGATGATTCTTCTTATTTTTCTGATGGTGTTGAACACTCTAGGTGTATAAAAACTCCAAAGCCTCATACAAGTTTGACAGGAAGTAAAGTACAATTATATGATCACAGTACACGTCAAAGAAATGTATACGATAGACCACTTGGTGTGGTTGAAAAAATGGATCTGAGGAATGAGGTTTGTATTGGATAAAATTATCAGAGTATTAGCAATTTGGATAGTGACTACCATTGTTCTTAAGATTTTTTATTGACATGTTTAAAATCCAGTCATATATATAATGGATGTAAGATTTATAAATGTGTATGTTACACAGCCCAATGCAGTTGATGCAGCTAAAGAAATCGAGCAAGTAGAAAGTATAAAATCGCAGTTAGTAAAAAATCGTAAGCTTAAGGCACAGAGGCGTGGTGAGGATGCGATATTAAGAGAAAGAGTACGGAGAGACTATCAAAACCTTATTGAAAATTTACACCATTTGTCAAGAGAAGAACGTAAGCTGAAAGCTAGTCAGATCCAATCTTATCCTGTGAGTGTTTGATTATATAAAATCTTATTAATTTAATATTGCCAATGGGTTATTGATGATAATAATATGTAACATAATAAATATCTTTGGGTATACTGTTATAAAAATGTATTTTGCATAGTATGTATGATATAAATTCGTTTTCTCTGTCAGAAGGATATACATGCGTGTGAACGACAAAGGAAAGAATCTCAAGAACAGCGTCAAAGAAAAATGGAACGTATGTTCAAAAGTGCTTTAGATCAGAGTTCGTCATCTAATCATTGTCACCAACTTATGGAAAGAGTAATCACTCTTTCACCGAAGGAAAGTGAGGACATGCTGGACAAAGTACCTCACGCTGTATGGCAAGACACGTTTTGCGATAAAGACTGTACAAAATTGGGTAAAGAACAAGACTGTGCTAAAGAAAATAAGAAGTCACGTGATGAACAAATATTAGATATGTTACAAAAGGTTGAAAGGCAGAAACGATTGTTATTGCAAGAATTTGGGGTAAATTTACCACAAGATATTTTGAATGCAAGTATGAAATCTTTATTTGAAACGCAAAGAGTAGAGAAACCACCAGAGAGTACACCTGTACAACAGCCTTTGTCTCCAGAGATTAAAGTAATAAATATGTCAGGCTGCGAAGAAAATCAAACAAAAAAACCAAAAAAGAAGAATACTGTACCTATAAAAAAAGCAGAAATTGCCGTGCAAACAGACAGAGATGACAAGGATATTATAGCCGAAGATAAAAGTATACAAGTAGAATTAATTTCTGCAGAAATTTCAAAAACAAATGACTCAATCCCAAGGGATGCAAACGTAGATATTACTAAACATGAACCGTTGGAACCAAAAATCACAATTATTACTCCTGAAGTAGATGACAACAGCAACAGTTCCACAAATTCCACAGTAACAGGTGTGATTATAGACATTGACAACGAAAAGGTTAAAGTGACTCCTAAAAAACGTAAAAGTAACATCAAAGCAACCAAACGAACACCGTCAAAAATGTTTCAAAAATCACGCTCAATGCCTGTTAGTAAAATGTCATCTCCTGTGAAGAGATTTTCCAGGTCATTGCCAGGTTCACATCAATGCAGTCCCAAAAAATCTAATTATAGTGTGACGCATTCCCCAAGTAAGAGGATTAATATACACGTTGATAAGAGCGGATTCAACGTTGAAGTTGAACCATCACAAGAGACAAGAACTGTGGCGGATGCCAGCGTACAAAGTTCGCATACAGTATTGATGAATATCCAAGAGCAGTCTACGGGGAAACCATGTTGCTTTCAGGCTCAGACTAAGAGAATAATTAAAATAAAAGATACCTCGGACTCTTCGACATCGTTTGCTAGTCCACCACCGGTACAACCTAGAACGATATTGGATGCATTGACCAACAATACTTCAACTGTTTTGGAAATGTTAGATTCATCGACAAACGGCAATATGAGGATGCTTGCTGGAAATGTTAGCCCAGTATCGACACCTGACACTCCTTCACCACGCACTATGATGATGCCATCAAATATACCTCATCCTGACAGAATTAGTAGAATGCTCAAATACCACTCGATCGAATCTCAGACTATTCATAATAGTATAATTTCGTCCAGTAGGAACGATCAGTCAACATTGACAGATCCGTTCGAATATCCACAAGAGAGTATAACATCTCAGCAGTATGCAACTACTCCTCCATCGCAACCATCGAGCGTTTCATACTTATGTTCTTGTAAGAATCCTGAGTGTAAGTTGTTACATGCAAAGTTTGATGATATACATAACTATGCATTAAGGAATTGTCCAGAGATACTCAAGAAATATGAGGATCTACAAAATATGTGTACAGAAAGAATAGCTTCACTAACTGATCTTATTGAAAAAGTCAGAAACGAACAAAGAGGTAAGTTGTTTTCTGCACAACAGATTATTTTTGTTTTCTTTTTTCAAGCTGAAAAAACTTTGCGCATTTTAGGAATGGATTTTTCAGTAATTAGTGCTGGCGATGACACAAGCTTAATGCAACTACCAGCAGCAAAGCCTAGAAACGATGACATTCAAAGTGTTCGTAAACTTGTGGAAAGCATAGAAGCGATTCATAGTCAGCTTGCAAGGACACTTTTTGAATCACAAAAAATTGTTAAAAATGAGGTATCTATAGAAGAAGAAACTACTTTGAATACACATATTCGATCACTAAATGAAACAACCAAAAATGGATCTATATCTGGAACGGAAAATAATCGAGAAAAAACTGATGTGGCAAAAACCAAAGCTAAGCCAAAGATTATTAGTGAGGAAGAAGTTAATATTCCATTACATCGTTTTAAAGTGAAACAGAATCCTGAGAGGACAATGAAACCTAGCACATCCGAACGTAATTCGTGGTCTCCAAAACCCTTTGTTCATGACGAAGATATGATAGAGAAATTATCAAAGGAAATTTTAGAACAAAGTAAAAGTTTAACTAAAGTTGATAATACCTCCGAAGTCTCAAAGGAGGTCAACGTTTCTGTAACAAGAACAAAATCTCAGCCTGTTAAAAATAATAATCATGCCAAGCGTAATGTATCTACGAAACTTCAAGAATCAAGTACTACTACAAGGGAAAGATATATCCATGAAGTAAGTTCACTGCAAACATAATAGGTATATTATTTGTTATCTATATTCAATATAAAAACATTAAAGTATTTATTAACGTCATAATATTTTTGCAGTCTCACAAGGAAAAAGAATTTGTACCTTTACTTGCTGGAATACCAAAAATTCCACGCAATTTAGGAAATGCAATACCCAACAGTGGAAGGGGTAAACCACCAGTTACCCTCTTAAGCGCTCCATATAGGTAAAAAATATATTTTGTATTTTGACAAATACAGTACACATTTTTGTATTTAATTTTCTTTGTTGAATATATTTAATATGATGCTTTGAACTAATGTCTTAGGGCGGAAATTGAATCATCAGGACATGAACTATCTACAATAGTGGAGTTTGATACGCCTGACACTGCTAACAAAAGTCAGACCAATGCTAAAAGTCCATCTCCTATAAAGAGGACGGCGGAAACTCAAGTACTTAAATCTTCTAGTATCGTTAAACCATCAGTACATGTTGCTCCTTTGCCCATACTGTCTAATCACTATCAAACACCTGGAAAGCAACATAGCTCGCCATCTTCAACAAAGTTATCTCCACCCATTTCCGCTCATAGATCAGAGAAAACTGAAAAATCTCGTGAATCACCAGAAAAATTAAAGGATATCAAAGAGCATCATAGTCTGATTAAGAATGGAAGTGAAGATCACACAGATATTGGTTCTGGAAAGAGTCATAAAAAATTACAATGCGATGTTACTGAACAACGGTCTTTATTACAAGCAGATCGGCAACCTGGCTCTCCCAAATATTCTGATACCAATAATCAGCATGAAAATAAGGAGAAAATAACGTCCACCAGTTCAAACAGTTTCTCCGGATTATCAGGAATATCTGAGATAACAAGTACACCCTCATCCGACATGTTAAAATATGCGTCGTCTCCGGAGGAAATGGAAACTGCCCTTAAGAAACTTGGCCTAGGATGGGCGATAGTGACGTTAAAAAAGACAAGGGAAGCAAGTGCTCTTAGCTCTTCATCAAATTCTGATGTAACACCATTAAATACAGCCAGAAGAATGGTATCATTGAACAAGAAGCATCATGATGGAAATAATCATGGCCTACCAGATCTTAGCGATGTATCATCGATATCTATCAAAGAAGCTAGTAAAAGTACAGAGCAGGCTGTACTACTAAAAGGCAGGACCTCTACTCCTAAATTGCAAGATTCAAATTCAAACAGCGAAAGAATAAATTCTACTAGTACAAATAGTTCAGAAAATTTTCAAGAGCCCAGTGATAGTCTAACCATTCCTAATGTCTCTCTGGTAAAGTCAAAACCTACCGTCAGGCAATTGGAAAACCTCTGACATAGGATATCTTCTACTTGTTTGAATATTTTGACTTTATGTAAAAGGAAAATTATAGCACCTCTAAATCAATTTTTACCTTCATTTATGACATTCGGATGAATCGACGTACAGCTTACTGAAATTTTATAAATGATAATCAGCAAATACTTTTTGCTTTCAGTACATAATGCTAGTGACCTCCAGGAACATAAGATAATAATAAATTAACGCTTAAAGACTAATGCCTGCAGGTAGTACCTTTCGATGCATCTGACAGCGCTTGTTATACATATATTCCAATATATTGTAAAATAGTCTTAGCGTAGAATGTGTACTTTACAAATCTAAATATCGAATTACTGTTATCATTATTATTTTTTTTATAAGAATTTTAATGTTTATACAAATTTTAATCTGGACGAATGTTATACGAGAGAAGTTATTTTACATAATACACAATAAATGACATTAATCAAATACATTTAGTTTGGATTTCTTACATGGGATAGATCATTGTGGTTAAATAACAGCAATTCTGTTTATTTGATATTCTCACTTAGATCGCTGTGGTCATTACCTCAGAACCTACTACTTAAGGTCAGTTTAAAATTATCAAATTTATAATCTACATGTCGGATGAGAAATCGTGCAAAAGTGATAGCCGATATTCAAACTTGGATTTTACACGTATCAGTCTTTAATTGCATCTATGACCAATAACCCTAAAAGACCAACAAAGTAAATTATCACTGACTATCGTGAACGATACAGTTGTAGCTAACGAATTGTATATGAATTTAATATCACTAGAAGGCGCATGTTGGTACGGAAATTACACTTCTTCACACAGTACCTGTATTATTCGATATGACTTTCTGTACTATCCTGAAATACAAAGAGTGTACATCGAACGTTATTTGGGACAAATCTTATTTTACAATATGATTAATCATTGATAAATATAGTTATGCAATAATTTAAGATCATTATAAATTGGACATTTTTTATTTTAATATAAAAGTAAATTTCTCATAACTCAGCCGGCTGCACATAAGATTTTGATAATATCGTTTTGAATATCTTGAAGAATGCACATATTACTGAATATAACGGATTTTGCGAGTGCACGGTGAAAGACGTTAGGATTGGTCAGTATTTTGGGTGTCCAATGCACGCCACCTCACTGGTAACCGAGCTAGAAAAATCACTAAAGCGTCTGTCTCGTATTCCGTGTAATCGCTGTTACCACAAACAAGCAATGTCCAGTGGCGACGACGTATACGTTTAAGCACTTTTCATTCAAGTATCACGCACCCTTTGCGCTTCTTGACGATGAGTTTATTTAGATGATTGATGTTTGCCTAAACAAAATCACTCGCCGAATCGAAACACATCAGTTATAATAGAATTTCAATTTGATTCGTGCTGAGAGTGAGGAACGGAAGGTGATACAATTGAGAGTGCAAAAGAAATCCGTATCGACAAAAAGCTGTATCAATGTGCAATGCACGACTGTGCTCTATTGAACCGCCAAACTTGATAATAACGTTTACACTGGTAAAATTATAATTAATACGGTCATTACAGTAATGATTTAGTAAGACAACCATTCGTATGTTATGTCAGAAAAGACGGAGATTCCAAAAAGTGCTTGTTCTGAGATTAACATTAAATGTCTCAAATGATGATTAGCTTCAAATTACAAGATATAACTGTAGAAGCATACGGTAAGTATTATCAAATCCTGTTCGTGTGGTTGTTTTAATGCCGATATACTATATAGAAATAAATAATTTTTATATATATATATATGCATATATGTATGCATATAAAATGTCTATGTGTGTGTGTGTGTGTTAAAGGAACTAATGGGCTATACCTTAAAGAAAACTAATGGGCAGTAGTTCCGATTAAAAATCAACGCGATGCGAATCGTTACTATAGAATATTGTATGTAGTAAACTGCATTAAAATATTATAGATACCCGTATAATATAAGCCTATAAGCTGGAGTGACATTATCAAAAACAAAAACTTAGCACTAGTTATGAATCAGGATTTTTTAATCTTCACAGAAGCTGTAAGTAGTACATTTTGGAGCATGATACAAATAGGAACTACATTCTTTGGTTACAAATTCAACTACGAATACAGTAAAAGCTATATCCTGTAACGGTATTAACCTTGAGAATGTATTATATGGTTATATACTTTCTTACACCTTTTACTAGTTTCGACAAACAAAAATCACAATACCATTGTAAAGAGTTGTTAGGTCAGTTTTATCATGGAGTGTATAAACACTTAGAACAATGTGAAACATTTTGTATTATCAATTTGTTTGCATGCCGCTTCATAGCGCATAGTTTGGTTGTTTACACATACACACATTCATAGCAGCGTAGGTTAAAATCTCTTCAAAGCTGTGTTAGGGAATAGCATTGGATATGGAAATATTGTTTTTGCTGTATTGATCTAATTTTATACTTTAATGTATTTGATTTATATATAATGGTAGAATGTTGCAAACATTATTAGATCCATATATACACATTTATTTCTACATTCTAAATACTCACAGAAGATTTGAACACAGCCAATGGAATATTATCTTTTGGCTTTCAATGCTCCACTCTTTATACCTGATAAAGGGAGAATAATTTTGTAAGCATTAAATTGAATTAACATACATTAAAATATAATATGTGGGTAATTATAATATCTGTCATATAACTGCAATAGAGTAAACTTATTGTATTATAGTTTTAATGATCGGATAAGCAGCATATACTTTTGTGGTTATGATATAGGAATAATAACCTTTTAATTTTCTTTAACTTAGACATTATATTGCCTTAAGGTATATTGGTGTGTAGAAAAAAATAATATGTTTGTGTATTATATTGTATAGCCATGTGTAGGTTTTGAACGTAGCATGATAATACCAAGTTCTATTATTATGTATTGATATTCATAATATAATGGTTAGTGATTATTTCAGAGTAGAAGAGTATATGGAATTACAATGGCACGCAGACGTAAAACTGAAGTAAAAGCATCTGTGAAATCATCTCTTAAGTATGTACCTGTTCGGAAATCTAGTAGGCAAATAGCTAGAAAACAATTGGAAGAGAAAAAGGTAAATGGAGACATTTCACAAACATCTTGCTCAAATAGTCCTGTGGATACCAGGAGCAGTGCAGAGGACCAGAATCAATTACTTCCAAAGAAAAATCAAAATACTGTAAGGAAAAACAGCAAACATAAGAACTTTTCTAACAGTGATGTTGTAGTAACTAGTGAAGATAATATGTATACACCGGCACCTCAATACAAGCGAGACGCAGGGGAAAGCGATAGTCAAGACGGCATAGACGCAGTAATAGATCAGTCTGAGAAACTGAGTCCTGAGGATGTAAGACAAATGGTTGTTGGAAATCCTAATAACGAGGCTGTAAGTGAGGTTGCATCCAATGAAGTTGAGGTTTGGCCAGAGGATGTTATAGAGGAAACAATAATTTGCGAAGAAATGGAAGTAGAAGAAGATGTCACAAACAGTGGTTATAGGCTGGCGCAAGAAGGTAATGTTATGGTCGAACAAGTGCTTCTAATGAGTGAACCTAGTTTGGAAGGAAAAGATTTCGTGGAATTTACTGTGATACAAAATGAAGATGGAACAGAGTCTATGGTTATGGCATCTAATTCAGATAGTACGGTTAGTAGCGAGTATCGTATTATCCAAGAGGATGTTAGCAATTTATCAACGACCGAATCACAGAGTTCCATATCAACTTTCTACACTGGTATGCCAATGACTTCTGATAACGAAACTTGCAACAGTATGATATTAGAGTCAAGTAAGACATATTCGAATAAAAAAAAGGTATCGGATAATCAGAGACAATTAAGTGTGAAAAATGATAAAGTAAGTGAAAAAGATTGTTCCAAACAACAATTACAGACAAAGATACAGACATGTTCTATGAAAGAAGATTCTGGATCCTCCGACATTTTTTTGGCAGAGGACAGTAAGCAAGAGGGTAAAGCTGAAAATTCCAAAATATCGCAGGAGAGTTCACTTAAGGAAGATATATTTAGTAAAATAGATGACAAATTGGCAGACATGCAAATTAGTGATTCTTCTAAAGAGATACAAAAATTAGTGAATGATTTGTCGAGTGTAGAAAGTATAGATTCGCCGCTACAAACTTCTGTTAATATAGAAAAAATGTTACCTTTGAGCATGGATGATGAAAGCAGTTCATCTATATTAGATAAGATGGAACAATTACATAGGCCAAACAGTGCTACTGCCACTTCAGACATGATAGATATGTTAGAGAATACCATGGGGCCGAGCGATATATTAAAGTCTCAAGAACAGAATAATTCTAAACCTGTTTCTTGTATTGATAAGGCAAGAATGGTACAAGATAAGAAGAGTGTGAATCAGTGTAAAAGTGTAGAACAACAGAACATTCAAGAGTTGTATCGTGATATTGATACGGATAATAAAGTTGATGGTGAAGATACAAAATTATCTAGTGGTAGTGAAAACAGTAATGACATGTTATTGTCAATGACTAATTGCAAAGTAATGGAACTTGATATAAAGTCCATTAGCGCCAGCACAAATGATCTAGATAAGAAGGTTGAGTTTAGAAGTCGTAGCGGAAGTACAGATACAACAGGTTCGGAGAGTGGGTCAAACAGTTCTGGTGTACGGAGAAGTAGCAGAATCAGATCAATTGGATTAATGAAACAGAGGTGTGTATTTTGTCATTTGTCCCTACTCTCAACATTAGACCAATTTTTATTATAAAATTAATTTCTTTTTATACACATCTTTGATAGAATACCTATACAACAAATTGCATTTTATTATTAGATCTCGTGGACGTGGCTTAGTTACAAAGCCTAGTATAGATATGTCTAAATCGAGTCTGCAACATGAACGAGATAAACCAGTTGCAAGTATTGCCTGTGCTGCCCAAGAAATAAAAATGGAAAATCCTGCAGAAGTACTGTGCGATAAAGAAAATAATGTTAATAAAGTGACCAGTACATTTGACTCTTTTCCATCGTTATCAACGAGTAATAATGCTACCGGTTATGATTCTGATTCTTCGAAACCAGTCAAAGTAAAATCTCGCTGGAGGCGATCAAGTGAACTTGAAATGGGTGGCACGAGTACAGTGTTACCAGCTTTGTCAGGAATTGTCTTTGGAGCATCAGCAATGATCACGCCAGAAAGTGGATCATATCTAGCATTTAAGTCTACACCTAGTAATGTATCTGAATCTACATCATTAGAAATGGGATGTGGAGCTACAGCTGCATCCACAAGCGTTCAACCTTCAACAGAAGTAGAACAGACTAAGGAAAGTTCAATAGCAGTTAACCATGCTATTACCAATTCTTCTCAAACACAATATCCTAAAACAATTGGTGCAAAAATTTCATTGCCTATGGTCCTTGAGGTACAAGATCGGGAAATGGAAGAAAGATTAAGTCAATTTGAACATTTGCGTGAAAACTTATATCTTACAGAAAGGTAAATTTAATCATCAATTTGTATTAATGCATATATTTGCAGAGAAGTTTATAAAAAGGTTGATACATGCTATTATCTTCAATATTATGGATATATAACTACTTTTTTAGATACACGAACAAAGAAACAAAACGCATGGTATGTGACTGTTTTTTAACTGAAGAAGAAATTGAAAGGGGAGAACTTGGTTGCGGAGAAGATTGCCTAAACAGGCTTCTCATGATAGAATGGTATATATGCTATAGTGATACCTACCAGTGCGTGGTAGACTAAAATTTTTGTGTCATAGAATGATATAAATAATACATTTTGATGTATGCCTTAGTGGACCAAGATGTGTTGTGGGTGATCGATGCACGAATAAAAGGTTCCAGAACTGTGACTACGCCAAGTGTGAAGTGTTTCGAACGGAAAAGAAGGGATTCGGATTACGCGCCATGGTGGATCTTTTTGCGTAAGTAAGAGCTAGATTGTCCAAAATTGTTTGATACATGTCGCTATTTGTACATTGGATTTATGTGTTTAATAGGGGAGAATTTATAATGGAGTATGTTGGCGAAGTAGTAGATCCAAAAGATTTTAGACGTAGAGCAAAGGAATACTCTAAAGATAAAAATCGGCATTATTATTTCATGGCTCTTAAGTCGGACCAAATCATTGATGCAACCATGAAAGGAAATGTTTCTAGATTTATAAATCATAGTTGTGATCCTAATTCTGAAACGCAAAAAGTAAGTATCACTCATGATATTGTGTATGTTAATCGTGAGTATTTTCTTACTTATCAATTATAATTTTATTAGTGGACAGTTAATGGTGAATTAAGAATAGGCTTCTTCAACAAAAAATTTATAGCAGCTGGTGAAGAAATTACATTTGATTATCATTTTCAACGTTATGGGTAAGTGTTTGGCTATATATTTGTTATTATTAAAATTTAATTATATACAATGTATTGTCTTATCCTTTGTATCTTAAACAAGCCCCTTTACTATGCGAGTCTATTTTATAAATTCAGCAAGGAAGCACAAAAGTGTTTTTGCGAAGCTCCCAATTGTCGTGGTTGGATTGGTGATACTCCTGAAGAAGAGAAGGAGAAGATTGAAAAGAAGGAGAAACGTGAAAAGGATATAAGGAAAAAGAAGGAAGAAAAGAAACCGACAGATTACATGGAAGATGAGGATGTCAGTTGCTCACTATTACAAGCTTGTTTCTACCATGCAGTGCTAATGGATAACAAAATAATGTGCTGTCCGTATTCTTTCAGCTGGAAGAAGAGATAGACAAACTCTGCTTAGGAGGCTTAAAGAACAGGGCACACACATTAACTCTAAGTCGTTTAATGGTTCGTAGCAGAGAATTAGAACATAGAACTCGGCTTTTACGTCTTATACAAGGCGGAGAACAGCCATGTCGAAGACTGTTCTTGGATTATCATGGTCTGCGCCTGATCTGGAGTTATGTAATGGACATATCTACCAATGAATCCGACGAAGCACAACAGTTTCGATTGGAAGTTTTGAAGACATTAAATACACTGCCAATTCCTAATAAGACAATGTTGATGGATAGTAAAATCTATGGTGTTGTAGAGAAATGGGCAAAACGTTTATATTTCTCGCCCAACGGAGATTCTCCAGAAGATGATCAAGCAAAATTCAAGGTCAACAGCGAAGAACTGCAGAATAGTTATAGCAGCAATGATAAGATACTTCCGGAAATGTCTAGTGATAGCATGGATAAACGGAGCAGCAATACCGACAATTGTGGAACGAATGCTCAAATTAAATCTGAGCAAGCAGATCAGAGCTTGATTCCCGACTTGGCTTCGAGTCTTCTGGCAGAGTGGTCCAACTTGAAAGAGGTATTCAGAATCCCCAAGAAAGAGAGGATTGAACAAATGAAGGAGCACGAGAGAGAAGCAGGTAATATTCTTCCCCTTTTCCTTTTGCATTCAATATATAAAAAATTGAAAATTTTGTATAAGCTAAAATGATTCTCTGTGTGCAGATCGTGGTTATAGAGAGGAACTAGAAAAGGAAGAGAAAAGAGGAACTTCGTACGATAGGTAAACAAATGGTTAATCTATACTTGTATACCCATAACTATATGTTACATGTTTGAAATTTTTAAATCTTTATAATATATTTAGCAAATAGACAGATTTATCTGATTTGTTGCAGGCATAGATCTGATAGATATGGAAGAAGCGAAACGGAAAAACGTGGAGATAGAAGACGAGGACGAGAATCACCAGAGTCTGACCATACCAGAGCAAAGGACAAAAGGACAGAAGAGAGAACCAGTTTAGTTCCTATTCCACGAATGACTAAATACGAACGTAGGCAGTTATTTGCCCTAAAAGTAGCAAAGGAAGAAGAGGAAAGGCAACGTCGTCAACAGCAAGAATCGTGGCAAGATCATGAAAATAGATGTTTGGCCCTGGGTATCGATCCACATACCACCGCTATGTTGGATCCCCAAACAGGATATCCCGTTTTTTATAATCCCGCTCTTGGACAGTGGCAACATTACCCTACACAAGGTACATCGGTCTCCGTTTTTTATTTTGTTCACTACCTTTTTTGCCACTAATGATTCTATGAAATTATTTTTCTCAGATGGGGGTGAAATAAGCCAACAATGCACTCCAGTATACGTAGGTGGAGCTCAATCTATACCTGGTCATACACAAACTGGTATAGTGACGCAAAGCCCACATGTTTTACAGCCAACAATCTCCTCTGAGATATCACCTGGTATTACTACTGGCATTCCCTCGGGTGTATCACCAGTGGTATACTCATTGGGCCAAACACCTGTGTTCAGTCAATCAACAACTGCTTACTCATTACTTCCACATCGTCATCAACAATATTCAGAGGGTCAGCTGTCACTTTCGAATAGCCTAGTGCCGGTTCATAGCGGAACACCCCCTTTACCAATTCAAACCCAGTCACTTTATAACCATATTGAAAAACCACCAGATCAGCAATTCCCTGTTTCAACTGCATCAGAGCTATCTTCTGTTCCATCCCGACCGCCTCAGCCCGAGGTGCCACCAATAGACTTACCACCTAAGTGGAAAAGTGCAACAGACGCCAGAGGCAGAATATATTATTATCATGTAAAAGAGAGAATATCGCAGTGGTTACCACCACCTCCGGATCATATTGGAGTACAGCCAGATTCTTCATCGACTTCTGAATCTAGCGAGGAATCTAGTTCATCAAACGAGGAAGAAGAGGATATAGAAGAGGATCATTCTGAGGAACAGAAGAGCGAAGAACCTGAACTGAGTAACAGTTTGGTGGAAAGTACAATAAATGGTCCTAAACACAATGTGTCTAAAAAACTTGGTGTTCATACCATCACTGGAAGTTCCACAATTTATCCCGAAAGTAAAAAGAGAAGAGATGGCCTTGTACAGGAGAGGATTATCAGCGTAAGTTAATTTCCTTTATAAATGTTGAATCTATATATTATATCCGATTACATAAATATCTCATTGGACAATGATAATTGCAGCCACGCAGAGAAGAAGATCGGGTTGATCATAAATCATATAAAGGGATAAAGGAAAAGTTACGCCGTCAGAAAGAGAAGGCAAAATTGAAAGAGCACGTGGAGAAGGTACGAAAGCATAGGCGCAGTAACAAATCAAAATCTCATTCACGGCACAGCTTGAACAAATTACAATCAGCTTCAAGTGATATGCCAGCAATGTCAGAGAGGAAAATTAAAGATACTTTTAGGATAAATATGGCAAATGTGATGGTTCACTTTTTAAATCCATATAGAAAGAACGATTGCAAACAAGGCCGAATAACGAATACTGAAGATTTTAAGCACTTAGCCCGAAAGGTATGTGTCATCAGAAATACTTTCCTTGAGTTCATTATAATACTGATTAGTTTTCTGTATAATTATTACCAAAATTGTGACTAATTAATTATTTTGTTTCAGCTCACACATTTTGTACTTGCAAAAGAATTGAAACATTGTAAGAGTGTTGACGAGTTGCAATGTAATGAAAATGTTAAACATAAAGCTAAAGATTTTGTACGTAAGTATATGAGCAAATTTGGTGCGGTATATCAGAAAAGTACAGATGAGGATTAATCGTGTAATTTATAAATTAAAATTGTTATTTATTATACGAGCAGTTTACCTCCTATATTGTACAATATATCTAGGTAATGCCCGTATGTAGATATATTTGTAATTGTATTATTGTAACATAGGGAAATTTGTATATGCGTGAGAATAATTTTGGTAATTTAGTCGTTAATAAATTAGCAAATTTTTAATTTCACATACTCAATGTATAAATTTGACATTCTTTCATTCGACATGCGAAATAAGCGTGTTTTACCTTTTATAAATATTGTATCTCATGTCCTAATGTAATATAAAATATATACTTGACAGAGTTGGTAGGTATCCATTAATCAATCCTTAATATTGGTTTATCATTAATATCGATCAGAGTTTTATTGAGTATTACATTGTAATATTGGATGCTGTAAATACGATCATCACTTTTTGACTGTTTCTTAACATTAAGCTGTTAGTATCTACAACTATCTTCTAACAACATGTGTAAGCAACATGTGTAAAAAAAACGGAGCAAAATTAGGAAAAGCAAAGTTTTGCATTTATAAACTCAACTCTGTATTACCACTATTTCATCTACATGGTACAAAAATTGATTCTGTGATGCATGATTTTTAAAACGCAAGGAATGTAAAATCTTGAATAAAAAGAAATCTATGTTTGCTGAAAGATTTCAGCCTTGAGTTTTTAAATTCATATTACTCTCAAATAAATATTTCAAAATGTGGTCTCACACAACAGGCGATAACTTTAACAGTATTATACATCTGAGAATATATTACTTCTTTGATACGTACTTCTTGCATATTAAATTGATGATTACAATTCAGTTATCGGACTTCTATACAAAATATATCCTTTAACTGCCAATATAATTCCAAGATCACGAGACTAATATTAAAATTCGTTTAAAAAATCCCATGAGGAACAGAATTCTCACCTTTTATTATTTTCATAACCCAGTGTGTATTAATAAGCGTATAATTTCCTGGAAATTATTTAGACTTTACAAAAGCAAAGTCATCGTCAAATCAGGCTATGTATACTTATTCTAATAAACATTTAAACTTACGTCGTAATTTATGTATACTATATATAACGATTTGGTCAGTCACGCATAAAGTGATTGAATAGATTACCAAAAGGTTATAATCGATCTTTTTTCTACCTTTAAATCATTCGTAAATTATATTTTAATTATCTATCCATTATGTTATCGGTTACGGAATCTCAATTTTGATTAATCAAAATATTATAGCGCGGTATTTTATCTGAACATGTGGTTGTACACATGGAATCATTAATTTGTTCCACGGCCTTTGAAGGGGAGCAAGGCGAAGTTGAAATATGACTGTGGCGGCATCAGGTGACAGAGACCAATTGATCTAGATTCTTAGACTCTATGATCGATACATATGCTATTTATAAATTGCGCAGAAATGTATAATTATGGTTGTTTCAATACACATTGATATAGTTAATTGTATTATTAATAGAAACCTACAAACACATCATTACAGAACCTTATATAACTTATTGCTAGTTCAAGAATGTGCATCATAACAATCATAATTATACATTTCTGTGCAGTTTGTAAATCGCGCGCATATCGATCTATAAATGTAGACCAATCGGTCCTTGGCGCCTGATACTGTCACAGTTATATTCCAAGTTCTCGCTCTCCTTGAATGTCGAGGAACAAATTATTGGTTCCTTGCGTATGTCACTTTTGAACACTAGAGGAGTTTACAATCAATGACAGTGGACGATTAGAGTATCATTTTTATAATATACAATAGCTCAGCGAAACTTTTACTGATATGCGTTTTTTGCAAGATATGCGATACGCCCAAGATTAACCAGTTAACTGCGGCATTAATCGCGGAACGTAAGGCAGGAACGAGACGTGGAATAATTTTACGATAGACGTAAAACAAAGTAAGGGAGGATTACATTTTTATACCATAAAACATTCGTTTTTCTACAAATAAGTTCTTGCAGTAAATGATCATTTTTTACTTTACACTAGGAGTATAAGGGTCAACCGCGTAAAAAGAAAATTTTGGACTGACGTGTATACACGTCGAACGCAGTTAACTGGTTAGTGTTTTCGTGGTATACTGTACATTAATCGATAACCACACAAGTGAGATATTTGTTTGGAAATGGATATTTTGAAGCCGGAGTTAGTGTGGGTGGAAGGACGATGTTACAGGCGTTACGAAAGCCACGTCTGGGCAAATACCCGTAACGTTTCTTCTTATGTCGAAGATGATTGTCAGCCAGATTATGAAGACGATGATGATGATGATGATGATGGAGTGTGTGATAAAAAAATAGAAATAGTACCACATGGCGCGGCTAAATTTAAGCACACGTTTTATGTACCTAAGTAAGAATCGTTTTCATGGAACAAACAATTTACCTTTGGTAGGAAAATTCTGTTACATCAAATATATTTTAGACCCCTTTTCCCTTTCATCGTTGGCACGAAACATACCACCCGCAAAAAGTTAGAAGCTGATACTAAAACAACAATACAGATTCCAAAACCGGGCCAGGATGGAGATATTGGTATATGAAATGATATTTAGATAAAAAATATAATTTTTTCTTTCCTTTAATAGCATCTTATACAAATTATTAACATCGATTTACAGTTATAATTGGCTCAAATCCTAAAGGAATAAAATCCGCTCGACATAGGATAGACCTTTTGGTAGCAGCATCTAGGAAAAAGTGTCTTAAGAATTATTTTATATCAATACCGTTAAATGAGGAATCAATTATTAGCAAGTTTAACTCTTTCAAGAATGATATACTTGCAAATCATAAAAGCTCAAGAGGCATTTCTGAAGATATTTTACAACTCCCTTTCAAGCTACATTGCACGATTGTAATGCTTGCCCTACTCGATGATGCAGAAAAAGAGAAAGCTGTTGAAGCTTTAGACTACTGCAAAGAACATTTTATAACGTAAGGATGATGTTAAATCATGATTATTTTTACAATATTTATCCTGGTATGACAAACTGATTTTATTTGTAAAATCATGATGTAGTGTCAAATGTATTTGAATTTAAAATCTATAATGCAGCATATATTTCATAATGTAGGCCTGTTCTTAAAGAGTATGGACCAGTAAAACTATGCCTTCGAGGTTTGGATATTATGAATGATGATCCAGCAGAGACAAGAGTGCTTTATATGAAAGTGACTGATGAGAATGGAGCATTACAAAAAATTGGAAATGCGGTTGCTAATTATTTTGAACATATAGGTATGTTAAAGAAGTGCTCTTTTTTGTTTCTTGTGTAGAAACAAAAGGGACAATGATGAAGTGTTTTTGACATCAACAATTAGTCTCTTTGGTTTTTTTTATTTAGGTCTGGCACAGAACTATAAAGAAAATGTCAATTTCCATGTAACAGTTATGAATCAGTCTTTTAAAGATGAAAATGGAGAGCAGGAAAGAGGGAGGAGTTATGGAACGTTTGATGTGTCTACAATTTTAGATGTAAGAATTTGTATATATATACTGTAACTTATGCAATATTAATTTTTTTTACAAATTGAGCATACATTTTTCAGGAGTACAAAGATACTTTCTTCGGAGAGACAATTTTAAAAGAACTGCACATATCCCAACGTTATACAGCAAAAGAAACGTATTACCAAGCACTTGTAAAGATTAATTTGTTACAGGACTCGTAACTGGTAGGAATATTTTTATTTTATTGCAGCTTTAATTTTATTGTATACGTTTTGTTTGAATGGTCTTTGTATTACATTTCTAAGCTCGTTCTTGTACAGTATCATGTACTATCACTTTATCTTGAAATTATCAATGTTAAAACAAAAAAATTTAATAAGTTGTAATAAAAAATTTTGATATGGCATATGTATGTAATATCTTAATATTTCCTTTAAATTGAATATTATTAAAATCATGAGTTTTGGCTTTGTTGAACTTTTAACGATTATTGAAATGCATTTCTTTGTTGAAAATGGCAATGTAGTTTGGTATCCAAATATATGTCTACAGGTTTCAGTTAAAGTATTCTGTTCCCTATATTCTCATTTCTATTTTAGCAAACGTGGAATTTCATAACTTTTCCAACAAAGAACGACATGCATATCCGTTCATAAATTACATGCTATATACACAACTTTACTTTTCACTTTGTTAAAGCGCAATGAATGAATTTGCGCGGGTACATAACGCGTGCGGCTGTCGTGTAAAAACGCATGCGCGATAAATGCCAATGAAAATGTCACTGTGTGTCATTTAACGTCAATACAACGGGCATATCAGAAGCTCAGGCTGCCTTTATCAATCGTTTCCGTACACTTGAGTCTATACTACGGTTTTCATTTTTATTGTCATACAGACTTAACCTCATATTTTGTTCAGTGTAATCAGCACTAAAAGTAAATGTATTTGAACTTTGAATTATACATTGATACGATCCATTAGGTGTTAGAGTAACATATGTGATTAAAAATACAATTAATATTTGGCCGAAGACGTGAAATTTTAGAATGTATTTTTATAATAATCAAAATGGATTATTTCCGTATGTCATGAGAGATGTATAACATTTTTTTTTTTTTAGTAAACATGTTTGCTGCGTAAAACAGGCCCAGCACCAAATTAAGCTTTGCTATTTATATCAAAAAGGAAAATGTCTATGGCAAAGTGTAACGTTTAACCTAGAAAATGTGTATCTAATAATTTAACGTAATTAAAAACACTATTATTGTGACAGTATATTTTAATTTTGATAATTGCAATATATTACTTTAATGTGCAGCTATATGTACAACAGTTATTGTTATTTACCTGGAATTTTTTTTTCTATGCAAAAGTCATAGTAATTATACATAGTAAGAGCACATTTGAATAAATTTTGTAAGAATATATTAATTAGTGTATTATAATGTTTCATATTTAACATGTATATATACATATAGGTATTGTAGTCTTATAACTTATTATGTAAGGGATTTATATAAACTAACATTTGATACTAATATTCATTTAATACTCATAGGCTTATCAAAAATGCATGGTATCAGAAGAGTATTAGTTTTCTGCACACTGACAACTGTTTTACCAACTCTGCTTCTTGTAATACCTCTATACTTGCGCCATAGTTTCTATGCTAATGTAGCCTATGCGGTAACAGAATCCGATATTTTGGAAATCAACGATGGAATATCTACGATATTTTGTTCAGTGAGAGCAAATGTTTGAATACAAAGTCACGCACCTGTATATAACTATCATTTAAACTTGATCTTGAATAATATCTGATAATCATTGTCATTTAACATATGATACTATTTAACATTCATAGCCATGTAAAGTTAATGCTGTATGGTCATTTTTACTTTTCTATTTTCCTTTATTTTATAAATCATAACGACTTTAATATTTATTATCTCTTTTGAAATGGGCACACATATTTAATAATTTAGGAGCATATCATTAACTTGCTTGTATCACATATAGAGTAAAATTGTAAATTATATTTCTTTTTACTACAGGAGCACACTTTACAAATGAATGGTAGCTTTAATGCATTTCAAATGACACAAAAGCCAGAGATAACATCATATAGAAAACATATCAGATTGAAGAAAAGCATGAATTTACCTGATGATACATTAGAATATTGGGGATTTTATCTACTCAAAGGTGCAACTGTAGCCCTTTCCGTTTGTTCAAGGTAAATATTGTTTACTTAGAAAATGCAAATGTAATTGATGATTTTGTAGGTGTATATCAGTTGTTAAATATTGTTATATAAAAATAACAATTCTATAGTTATAACATTGCATATCGTAGTGTTACATCCAGCTGTATGTAAACATTATTTTGTTGTAAGTGTTAAAACAACCTATTGGTTACAGATTTCCTGGTTCTTCTATATTGGTTGTTAAAGGGGAACGCAATTTGCGTACATGTGGAATGTTGGACCATAACAAGAATAAAGAACATGCACAAGGAATTTTTTTACCAAATGCTAACCGGCAAGTCAAGATAACATTTGAGACAAATGCACAAGAGATTAACTCTGAAGAAATGTTAGCGGAAATTAAAAAAGGAGAAACATTAATGAAAGAAGAAATACAAAATATTATGGATCCAACTACAACTAAAGAATTGACACAGAAATCTGCAGACATGATAAATAGTACGTATAATGTCAGTGATATTGCAACGGATGGAAATACAACTGTGGCATCAGAAATGGATGAGAAAGATTTAAAAACCTTGCTCCAAGTTGTGGAAACTTACGTCCAGAAGCACACCAGGGGTCACGATATAAAGAGAGGAAATAGCACAAGAAAACTGAGGCATTCAAAAAGAAAGCACAAAATACAAACTGAAGAGGAAAGAAGAAACAGCCCGAAAAATGATTCGCTACAGGAAGTAAAAGGTACACATGAAAAAGACACAGAAAATATACGTAACAAAATTTCCCATGGTAACGTTGACACAAAGAAAAGTAGAATAGGTAGTATTCGAAAATTAAAGGAGGAACTACATTCCAAAGATATGAATAATATGAATATAGAAAATGAGGATGAAGCACAAAAGAACGCTGAGATTGTTAAAAGTAGGTTGAAAAGGAACCAAGAAATTGTAAATCCACCCTCAATACTTGACCAGGGAATTAGACATGGTGGAAATGCAGGAAAAAATATGACGGAGGATGAGGATGAATCATCTGTATCAAGTTTTGAGAATGGATTGTTTAATTGTTATGGAGGTGCAATATTACTCGCTCAGGAATTTGAACCCTCTGATCAATGTGTTAATGTCAGTTATTTAGTAAGTGGGAAACACATGCAAACAAGACATAATGTTATAGAGGATGGGTATTATTATTATATTTTTTATAGCGATAATGATTTCGTTTCCAATGACATCCACGCTTTATTTGACATTTACAAACCAACTTTCCAATATGAAAATGTAACAAAATCATGCATTAACCAAACAGAATGTTCTTTCTCTTTGAGTTTAATGTCTGCAGATAGGGTAATCGTAGAAATACCAACAAGAGATGGTATAGAGCATGAAGTAGATGATGTAAACTTGCTTATATCAATATGTCATCCACGTATGGGAACTTACATAATCTTTCCTATTGCAGTATTATTGTTTATACTTAGTTGTGCTTTCATGTGATTTCTATGCAGACTTCTTACTGTAACTGAAAGAGTACAACCAGATTATAGTCTTCCATTTTCAAAATTTGTGCAGGCATAGTATATGGCAAATCCACAATTATCAATGTTAATTATTGTTGGCATTATAAATAACCCAGCACAGTAATGTCATATGCAAAAATAAATAAAAATACTCAAATCAGTGTATAGATTATAAATACAGGAATTAATAATATTGAATAATCAGTTTTATGATAATTATCATCATAATGAAATTAATTATTGTGAATTGCATATCTATGAATCCATGTGTAATCTGATTGTGAATGTGGCATAATGATGTACTCATTAAATATCTATGTATATATTTTTGATGCAATTTACAATTAGCCAAAGATTTATTATATAGACTTGTGTGCAACTTGTATATAAAGAAGAGTTTGTACAAATTCTCAATTAGATAAAAAGATATATTAATTTTATGATATATGTTTTATACATATGATAGTATGTACAAAGTATGTTATATATCTGTATAATCCTCGATATATTGTTTTTACAATTAATCTCATGTATTATAAAACCTATTAAAACATTTGTTTTCATAAAAAGTATAACAAATAATGTATTAATAAAAGTCAATAAAACGCAACCTTATGCTTCCCAATATAATTCATTGTATCTCGCACACAAATCGAACATATTTTGTACATTATGCGTATTATATGTCGATTACAAAAAATGATGTACCTCTTACAAAATGTTTTGTGTCGAAGAGTTTATCTTATATTACCATCGACAGAGTTTCTATGAAAATATACATCGTTGAAAGAAGGTACCGATTGAGACTATTTTCAAAGCACAATAAAATCGCAGCGCTCTTCATTTCTCCCTATGATACGGCCGTGAAAAGCGTCATATTAGATAAACAGAAAAATGTCCAATTTTCCATTGTCACATGCTTTTTGTGGACGATGTTGGACTATTTCCGATAAACGTGATCAATTTTTACGTTTATCGCAATTGTAAACACGATCGTAAAAGAAGGGTATCGAGGAATCGAATAAAGCTCGCAGATAGAATTCACAAGGTATTTGCATTTGCCTCACTACATTCTATTGAAGGACCGCAGGGCATTTCGGGTAATTGACGTAACTTCCCCCGTGCGCAGTCACGCTACACAGCAGAAAACACCGTGAAAAGGGTCTAGTTGGTGAAAAGCGGTGTAATACATGTGTAAAGTTCTATCCAAAAATTCCAAAAATTGCTGGCGGAAGAGCTTTTCACCCTCCATCGTCCTGTAAAAATCGTGCAAAATTCGAGTAACGTCCGCAGCGCCATTGTGCGGCATTCATAAGAATATTCCTTGTGACGCAATAGGAACTCGTCCTTTCCGTCGACCTACTGTGAGTGGAACATGTCGCATACGTCTGAGCGAAGGTAAGTTCGGTTTTTCACGCGTAATGCCAATGGGCGCTTGCTTTCCTGCCTCTTCCAAATTCTTCCTTTATCGGGCCTTTTCACGAATCTTGTGTAGTGCGTGATTCGACACCGATAGTTCGCGGTATATTTCTGGAAAATAGTGCCGCAATCGACGAATGCATGGACACGAGACTGACAACATGGCGTGCATTCGTTTTTGTCACATTGTTCGCCAAATTAATAACGATTTTTCAAATTTCGTCGATTCATGCGGCACCGACGGTACGTGAAATCAGCCCTACGCCGTTCGTTGCTCTACGTGTTCCTCAGACATATTCGTAATTCATTTAGATACCGATCAAACTAAAGCTTTTTCATGTCTCTCGAGTCGCAAACACGTTTTCTTCTGCTTCCAAATTACGTAATAAAGTGTGATTTATAAAGCTAATCTTGGTGAAAAGCCGACGAAAATGATCTTCCGCAGGTGGGAAAAATAATGTACCCCATAGAAATGGCAATTCGCGTTTGGCTCCACTTCGAGCAACATGCCTTGCCTCTTTGGGCACGCTTTCGCGTGAGTCACTGTCAACGCGCCTATCATATCATCGGGAAAGTTTACGATAATTGAGAGACGTGTTTTGGATTTTCCGGGCCCGCACGGGGAATGGTATGAGTTCGAGGACGATATTTCGAGACTAGGTTTTTCCGCGATATCCGATTTAGTCCTTCGAAATTCAAGGTCGCTGGGATTTAAAACAATTCACAATCATTTGATAGCCACTATTGATACTGTTGGAACAGTATCATTGAATATTTTGTATCTCAAGACTATATTAACTATTTATGCATCTTCTTTCTTACCGCTTGACAAGTGGTTATATGAATTATTCAAGAATTTTTTTCTTTAAATTTTTCTTTAGAATTAAATACTTTTTTATTTATTTTGCATTTATGATGAGTATGTTTTCTTAACGGTAGCGAAGAAACTTCTTATCTGCACGCAGTTTTATCTTTCGTTGTATGAATATTGATGCAAATACAGCGCAATGCAAAGTAACATTTTGTGACCTATCAAGTTCTGTTTTATGAAACTTAGACCTATAATAATGCGATGTGGACTGGTTTAAGCAATCTGCATATATTGATAAATTTCAATTTATGTTTTAGAAATGATGATCAATGGCCAGAAGATCCCAAAAATGGTCCTAGTGAAAGTGAGCAGACGGCATATGAGGGCCCCCCGGGGATGGACCCGGATGGCATCATCGAGTCCAACTGGGAAGTTGTGAGTGAAAAATGATGACCAAGATTGATATTTTTACTTAAAAATTCCATGACTGCTTATTTTAAATATTTTCTCTTGTTAAGCACTTACTTAATTCTTTCTTTCTTCGAAACTGTTATAGAGTTTTATAACAAACGGTAGTTGCTCGTTCTGACCAATAAATTGTTTTAATCACATTTTCTTTTATTTTTGGTAACTACTCACAGGAAATAAATGTTTTATCGTCTAATCAATAACATATAATATTATTATAATAACAGTATCTCTAAGTATTTAATGCTGATTTGAGGTTTTAAATTTTATTTCATATTATTTTAATTTGTAAGGCATAAGGCATCATACCCTGTGAGTGATAAAGTAATAGTATAACTGTTCATTTAATTCTGGTAAAAATAGGTTGTGGACAACTTTGATGAAATGAACCTGAAAGAAGAGCTACTGCGTGGTATATACGCTTATGGATTTGAAAAACCATCCGCGATTCAGCAGCGTGCCATTCTGCCTTGTATTAGAGGACACGATGTAATTGCTCAGGCACAATCTGGTAAGAATAATAAGTATATGTATAAAATATTTATATAGATGCGTATATTTATTTATATATCTAACACGTATTTCAATATGGGTACTTATAATTTAGCGATTAAATATCTGATTGATTTATTTGTCAGGAACCGGCAAGACTGCTACATTTTCAATCTCTATTCTTCAACAAATTGATACTAGCATTAAAGAATGTCAGGCCTTGATTTTAGCACCAACACGTGAACTTGCTCAACAAGTAAGTACTGCGATATGCACATTTTGTATTTTTCTGCGAATTGATATTGTTTCTTTGGGGTAGGTATGTTATCGAAATGTAATCGAAAATAATACATTGGTCTTTCTATAGATTCAAAAGGTCGTTATTGCCTTGGGAGATTTTATGCATGCAGAATGTCATGCGTGCATTGGTGGTACTAATGTACGCGAGGACATGCGAAAACTGGATCAGGGTGTTCATGTTGTTGTGGGTACACCTGGAAGAGTTTTTGACATGATTAGTCGACGAGCATTGAGAGCCAATAGCATCAAACTGTTTGTATTGGATGAAGCTGATGAAATGCTCTCCCGTGGTTTTAAAGATCAGATTCACGATGTATTTAAATTATTACCTAACGAAGTACAGGTTTGTACCATGATAATTTTTACTCAATTTAATTGGATGCATCTACTCTCTAATAGATAACTTTATTTCAATTATCAGAAAGTATCTTTTTCGGGCAAAAGCGCAAATCATACAAGACGAAAAAGTCGCCATAAAGCAATGCTTTATAATAATCAAGTTTATAAATATATTGTAAAGTACAGGTGCGTCATGACACTAGTGACTCATTAACAAATACTTTAGAATGCAAACATTTCATAGAAAACAATGTAGAGAGAACGATATTTGTATTGTCAAACGTCTAAGGGATGCTGACATAGAAAAAAAGAAAAAAAAATCTCAGTGCCATATAATCGTCACGATTTAGTACTTCCAATAATATCCGTAATGCCTATAAATTAATTATACTTGATTTTCACGTAATGGCACAAACAAGAACGGAACAATGTGGCCATTGCAGCATGATGCAGATTTATCTTACTAATATAACAAAAATTGTTGAAAGCATCGTGAAATTTGGTAGTGACTTAATGTTTAATATACGCACAATACTTCCCCTGTACAGGTTATTCTACTATCTGCCACTATGCCAACGGACGTCTTGGACGTATCCAAATGTTTTATGCGAAATCCAATACGCATTTTAGTGAAGAAGGAAGAGTTGACTCTGGAGGGTATTAAACAGTTCTTCGTTTACGTCGAACGCGAGGATTGGAAGCTGGATACTCTTTGTGACTTATACGATACGTTGAGTATTACCCAGGCGGTCATTTTCTGCAATACGCGGCGTAAAGTCGATTGGTTAACGGATAATATGCGGCGTCGTGACTTCACGGTTTCTGCGATGCACGGAGATATGGAACAGAGAGAACGAGATCTCATTATGAGACAATTCCGAACTGGCTCCTCCAGAGTGCTCATTACAACTGACCTTTTAGCCCGTGGTATTGATGTGCAGCAGGTTTCTCTTGTCATCAACTACGATTTGCCTTCTAACCGAGAAAATTACATTCACAGGTAATTTGGAAATAAACTAATACGATTCTTCGAGAAGTATATTTCAACATTTTTTTTTAACAGTATTAAATTTAAATCAATATGAATACTAATTTATATTTAAACCTCAGTAATCCTTTTAGTCATCATTTATATCATTTTCATCATGTATGATTAGATATTAATCTATAGCTTGTTTATGAACAAGAAAAAAAAATAGATCATTGCATATGCTTTTTGTTTGATATACGATATACATACTGACAGCATGTCTGGAAATACCAAGGAGGGTTGGATATGAAAATAGTAAGCCCGCAATCGGGAAGGTGTATCTAAAAGAATATTTTGCTTCGCAGAATTGGTCGCGGTGGCCGTTTTGGCCGTAAAGGCGTGGCTATTAATTTTGTGACGGAGGAAGATAAACGAACCTTGAAGGATATTGAACAATTCTACAACACTAGCATTGATGAGATGCCAATGAATGTCGCCGATTTGATCTAAGTCCGACTATTGGCTATAATTCATTATAATAAAAAAATAATAAAAGTAAGTGAAATAAGGAGCTCTCAGCTGATCTCTCATGGTGTGTGAGTATATACAGAGTGAGTTGGTGAACTATATCGCTTATGTAAACGCGATCTACCGAAATATTCCACGGTTCTCATCTTATTTTCATCTTGTAATAGTAGGTTACAAAAATAGTTATCTGTTACGCTACGAAAGAACTAGTACTACGATAATATTATTACAAGTATCACTATTGCTGCTAATACTACCGCTACCATTTACCATTATTACAACTTACTATTATTACTGCTGCTACTATTAACGCAATTATTACTGTTAACTATTGCGACAAGGACTACAATTGCAGTCTACAATCGATAGCAATCGGTGTCGTACTCGTTCCCATTAACGTTAATTACGTCATTAATATTACCGTTAATAAGGCCGCTATCAGGGAATAGTGGTGAGCAGGAAAAAAAAAAAAGAAAAGTGCGAAGTAAGCAGCCCAGCCAAACTCGATTGTGCTTTACGTATCGTTGCAATAGGCCAAAGATATTGCATTGCCCGGATGTATCCATACCGTTGCCCGCTCGTGAAACCGACCTTTCTCATAGAAACTTTAAAGTCTTTTTTCCTGAGACTAATTACCCCGTCTATGTGTCCGGAAGATCTTTCCAACTGGATGATGTACTCTGTGTTCAGTCATCTCTCCTCGATGCTCCTATCGCCACGGTTGCAACGTGTTTGTCTAGGCAGAGGTTTAGTTGGGTATTGGAAGGGGTATTTTAATCACAAGCGTTGCCGCAGGAGATGTACATTCAAACTTAGATAATACGAATTTTTGTATATTCCCGAATCCCAGGTGCATACCTTCTTCATATGAAATAAAGTGTTTGACCTTTTAATTCTGGTCTTTGTTATTGCAATCTTCGTTGTGCTTCGTCAGATACGCGTTATCCAATCTCATAACGAATACCCTGAATGGACAAACGTTACACGGCTATATCTATATTACGGTGTGCGAGAGTAATGATGTATTTATTTAAATGTTAACAACTATATGGGAGCGCATTCTACGGACTGTATCCCGAAAAGTTCTCACAGTTTTTTTTATTTGTATTTTCAGGCAGTTTTGGGCGGCCCAGAAGTGGGGGAGATATTTTTGGAAATAAAGACCAGATTTCCTGATTCAATGTAGAAGTTTTGTAAATCGATTACCTTTCTAATCTCCTGCCCCTTGTGGGCGATAACAGTATATACATATATACACGTCGGTTTATCGTTTATACGCTTACACTATTAATTTTTTAACGATTTGTAGGAATCGATCTTTCACACGATTATTTTATATTTTCTCAATAAAACACTGTGCAAATACCTTACAGTGCAAGATTATTTGTGCATTTTGTGCTTGGCGCAGAGTTCATTCTCAAACTGTCTATATTGTGAGAACTTTTATATTGTACTTTCATAAAAATATCGATAATAGTGACATTAGTTACTTTAGCGCCGATCAAGGTAATTGCTTATATTAGTGGTAGTTTTCGAAAGTTTGAGTAATTTCAAGCATTGAACTTTATTTTCACGTGAATTCAATCGGTACCAAGTATGCTATACGTTGGCAGCGTGCTTCGCGTTTACCTTTTCGTCCCATTCGTCCCGGATTTCGCATTTATTTAGAGAAACTGCTCGAATTTCCGAAAACTGATTATTATAAATTTTGTAAATATTATATATGAAACTTGAAATGGTGGACCATTGTGTGTCTATTGTATTTATACATTATATGAATAATATTTATGATTGAATCAAACACTAAGTCGTCAATAAATGCGAATGCCATTTGCTTGTGTTGATTGCATTAATCTTCATGATCTGCTATATAAAATATCTAAAATCATACCCCGAAATATGTAACACTGACAACGGGACATGCCAAATAAACTATATGATGTTCATCATGAAAGTTAGTCTATAAAAAATACAAAGTTTTCAATGAAATATGATCCAAAGTGACGTATTTTTCTAAAATAATCTTTACTTTCACTTCTCTAAGTTTAATTTGTTTTTCAAGTAATTTCATTAGAAAATCTTTCGATGCTTATAAAGTGCATGCCGTGATATTCGTTTAAATGAAATCGAATTTTTTAGTTTGCAATTAATAGTAAAGCATTGCGGATCATTTGCAATCGCCCCGGTACACAAGATCAATGCATGCGGAAAGCACATCGCTTTTATGGAAGATACAATTTTTGTTTATGCCCAATTAATATGACATTAGTATGAAGGGATGAATGTAAACTCTATGCTTATATCTATGTATATTTTATAGAAAGTATTTTTATTATCCTCTTAAGCCTTAGACCGCGGTAATGTATATTATCCAGATAAAGAATTACGCACGAAGCCGCGCCTACTTTATTTAAATATTGCCCTTTTATCATTATACGTCAACTCGAGAATGAAATTACGTATGAACGCGTACAAAATGGAAATAGCTGAGGAACTGGAGCATTATTTGCTATATATATGTATAACTTTTTTACGCAGTTTTCTTTTATGCAAAAACATTATTTAACGTGTAATTTTTATTTTTGATAAATGGGTTAATAAAAAATCATGTTTACTGATATAATAAATTTATGCTTTTACAATACAATTATACCAAAAAAAGTGTTTCTTTATTTTTTCTGAAGATCGGCATTTTTTTTCTGCGGATCATAGTTTCGGAAACAATGTTATATTACATACACTTATATATTCTATAGAGAGTATACGATTATATATAAGCATTTACAAATATTACATTCCTTGGGTTTTATCATAAATATTTTTCTTATGTTTCGTAGACATCAGTATATATTTAAAGTAAGCGTTTTTATTAACGAATATAGTCGATGCTCCCTGAATAATTTTTTAATAAGATTAAGATACGCATAACGAGCAGTAGAAAAAATGCTTCAAATTTGTCATATCCCGATATAAAGGTCATACAAAAATATCCCAATATAAAGGATAAAATATAAATCTGACAATTTAGTATTACAGTAGATTTATCATCAGATTCGTAGCGTGAAACAAAGTACGTATTAACCTTTGCATTTTTATTAGAATACCGCTATATTTACTCAAATATGATTTTATTGCATGTAGTTGGGTGTAATTGTATGGATGGTGGCGATCGATACTTGGGTACAGAAATAACATTTTGAAGCATCTTAAAAAAAATATTAATATTGTTAAAGTTTAAAGTCCAATGATATAGCAACGGATTGTGTGAAATTTTTTCAATTTTGCATTCAGACATGCGCACATAATCGTTGAAGTAAGAGTGGGACAGAAAGAGGGAGGGAGAGAGAGAGAGAGAGAGAGAGAGAAAAGGAAATACAAAAGTCAAAAGCATGATGTACTCGGGTGTGACACCGACGATGTATTTAAATAAGTGCATTGTCATGAATATATTCATAGATAGGAACAGGCATTTATGTTTCTGTCAAGAGTGGAAATGTCCGCTAGTTTGACTTGAGTATAACTTGCTCTCTGCAAATTCATACGGACTTATTTTATTAATCTTTTCGTAATTTAACGTGAACCAAAAGGTTTTTTATTTTAAGTTTCCACTGTACGCTTGTAGAGGAGTTGATATCGAAATAGCAGAATTTGATTAGTTCATCAAATATCCAGACAGAATGCCACTTAAAGGCATAAAAGTTTTAGAATTAGCAGGTTTAGCACCTGGACCATTTTGTGGAATGGTATTGGCAGATTTTGGTGCATCTGTGATCAGAATAGATCAGGTAATATACAAATTTTGTACTTTGTACCTTACACATGTTACAGAAATTATTTTGATTGCAAACAATCAAACGCTGTGGAATGTTACTACTTGATAGTATTGCATTATTTAAAGTAATACAGCATATGAAATATAAATTTAAACTACATTTAGACATAATTTATATGCATAGAAAATAGTCGTTATTTCTTCATTTAACTTGAATAGGTTCGTGCATCTCAGCTTTACACAGATATCTTAGGTCATGGAAAAAGGTCAATTGCACTGAATTTAAAGACTAGAGAAGGTGTGGATATTTTTAAGAAACTGAGCGATCAATCTGATGTAATTATAGATCCTTTTCGGAGAGGTTTGCAATTCTCAAACTATTATGATCACAATAATTATTTGTGCTAAATACTAGCACTATGTAATATATCTTCCAGGTGTCACAGAAAAGTTGAAAATAGGACCAAACGATATTATGAAAAGTAATAATAAATTGATATATGCAAGATTGACAGGATATGGACAATACGGGTCATATGCTGATATGTCTGGACATGATATTAATTTCTTAGGGATATCTGGTATAAAAAAATGTTTAACATACTAGTTTAGAAGTTTTCTTAATATTCCTTGATTTGTTTTGAAATATTAATCAAGGAATATTATATAGAAAGTCATTAATTTGGGCATTGGCGTTATCAAGCTGTCATGTTTTGATCAGTGATTTATCCATATTAAAAATAATGTTCTTTACAAATTTAGGATTATTATCATTATTTGGTCGATATAATCAAAAGCCAACACCGCCGATCAATTTAGCAGCAGACTTTGGTGGCGGTGGTTTAATGTGTGCCTTCGGAATAATCTTAGCTTTATATGAGCGTAGCAAAAGCAATGTTGGACAGATAATTGATGCATCAATGGTTGATGGCACTGCATATTTAGGCAGTTGGCTGTTCCGTTCTCAGAAAAGTTATTTATGGGGAAATGAACGTGGTAAAAATATGTGAGTGCTTGCAATAAAATGCAAACTATTTTACTATTTTGACAATAATGCACCATGATATCTTCAGATTGGATTCAGGAACACATTTCTATGATACCTATGAAACAAAGGATAAAAAGTATATGTGTGTCGGTGCGCTTGAGCCACAGTTTTATGATGAGTTTATAAGCAAACTTGGTTTTTCAAAAGACGAAATTCCACACTTAGATAATTTCGAAGAGAACCGGGAGAAATTAGAAAAGATTTTCAAAACAAAAACTCAGTCAGAGTGGTGCGCTATATTTGATGGTACCGATGCGTGTGTCACACCTGTCTTAAATCTAGAAAAAGTGGCTGATCATCCACATAACAGAGAGCGTAAGACATTTTTAAAATTCGAGGACGATTCAGTTTCTCCGAATCCTGCTCCTCGTTTGTCTCGTACACCTGGCATTTCTAAATCTGATCGCACTAATCCACAATGTGGTGAACATACAGTGGAAATACTTAATGAATTGAAATTTAAAGACACACAAATAACCAATTTCATATCGGCTGGTATCGTGGAACAAGCAAAAACATATTCCAAACTATGAAGATAAGTACAATTTTCTTTTTATTACACTTTTACTACATAACGATTTTATAAATATGGAATATATACTCTGTTACACAGTATGGAATTATCCCTTCTATAAAAAAATGGCCTTTACCTAATCAAGTCGGCCATGTACATCCATTCATAAAAACCCATACAAATTGCATTAATCGTAAAATTTACATAATGTTTATATACAACGTTGAACATGCAAGATTTAAATTACGCGTTTGTATCGCATAGGATTTGATAAATGGTACACACAGTGATTTTCAAGGGAGTCCTCGGGATGTCATTTTTTGATAATAAAAAAATTTAAAAAAAAACTTTCGGAATACATCCGCGTTATTTATTCTCCATTACGCGAATGCGCCAAAACTATTGCAGAGTTCAATTTTAAAAATTGAAAATCAACAGTAACTATCGATTAGTGGCACCCGCAGCTGTTGACGACCATATTTTTATACTTTTTTAGTACAACATTGCTGTCATCGAGAAAATACAGCACGGATATAGGCGACAATTTTGTCGGCACACAGCACGGTTTCGGAACTTTTTCAGGTTTCATTAGATGCACCAAGGTCTGGACAACGGCATGATTAGTCGCATTCATGTGTGTATTGAGAGGAAAGCTGCACTCGCCGCTGCAATAGTAAGCATCATATCCCTCGGGAGCTATGATCCAATCTTGCCACTGCAGGTCCTTGAAACTCACGTACAGATTCTGAAGGTTGCACGCTTTTGCACGCTTCCGCACTTTGGGATCGAGGTAGCGATTACCCCGATCCTCCCTGTTCTCGAGACCATCCGTCGAGCGTCGCCTTTGCCTGGCATCCGAATTCGTCCTTGTCGCGCCGCCTTCGAAGAAACCCACCATAAAGGGCTGCTTGCCCGGCACACCGAGCACTCCTACGATCCCAATGTCGTCCGGTCGCATCGAGCGATCAGTACGATCGGCTCGATGCACCGCCAAAAACAGTCCACGGTTCTCCTCAGGATGGTTAACCCAATGTCGCAGGCTCTCGCCAATGTCGAGCGCTATCCAGCCCTCGCGGTCTATCGTGATGTTCGTCGAGTCCACGAAGTGTTTCACACGCTCACCCTCGTCCGTGCGTGCCACTCTATATATCGCCACGGTATAGATTGCCCCGTGATCGAGGCCGTCCGCGTCGAAGCTCCTATAGAGCCTCAGTTCCGCCGCTATAATGCGCTCCCCAGGCGGCACCTCCGACACGTCGAACCAGATCCTCCTCCCCCGATTGTTCCTATTCTCGTGGCCCACGTGAGGATTTCGAGCCGCGAAGCTCATGATGACGTCGCTGCGATCGATCACCAGCCTATCCTGATCGCTCACTCGAAATTCCGCCTTTATCTCACGATCCTCCGTGCTCCCTCCGTCGTGATCGTAGCTCAGGATCTGTTTGTAGATGTTCAGGAGGTACTTCGGCGCGGACCTCTTCACCAGCAGTCCGCTGCGGGCGATCTTCTTGGGCCTGTCGGGTAGTCCGAGTAATTTCAGAAGCTCGTACCCGACCTCTCGCTTCTCCTTGTGCGTCGCTATTCTCTGCGCGATCGTCTGACCTAGACCATTATTCACGTACAAGCCGCTCGTCCTTTCTGAACTGACGAAGAGCGTCGTCGCCAAGAGGAACACCGTGCCCGTGATGTACTGTTTACAAAACCTCTCCTCGTGCCTCGGCATCGCAGGGTCCTCCTCCTGGTCTTTCCGCCGCCGTCTTTCGCCTCGATCCTCAAAACCGTCAATAGCCTATTTGACAATCGGCCTGTTTGGGAAGCGTGCGCGTGTTTACACACTCTCCGGTCGTCCCGGTGGGCGAACGCGGAGTGGGGGAAACAATAGGGGGAGGCCCACCCCCTTCTGACGCGCTCGCGTTACGGATCGTAAATTGTGATTGGTCTGGAAGCGCCTAATTCGAAGAACTGCATCGGTTCTGCAGGAAGACTAACACCGTGCGAATACGCGGATTTCGATCACGATCTTATTATGCGTATGTACAAGTATGGAATAATTTAGGAGGCGTGTAGTACGACATTCTCATCGTGTACCGACGATACTGTGAAGATAAGGATCTGGAATCAAAATCCAGTGCAGACGATTTCGCGTCGGACGCCATTTTCTCAGATATACCGAGCTCGATTCGGATCTCTGCTTTTATGTGAAGCGGCTTAATATCGAACTTGCGCAGTTGTACAAGTTTGTATTATAAACCCATTAATACAGTACTGGCAGTAACGGGAGTTTGAGTCGGCGCACTGGCCTGCCTGACGCTCATTTCCCAGGTGTCCAGTAATTGGGACACCGAGAATCGCCGAGGGAGCTTTGTGATTCGAGCGTTTAAAGCTTTTTGTACTGCACAGAGGAACGTTGTACCGTATTCGTGGGGCGCCATGACGCAACGGGGCGGCGTTAATGGATAATCGGCCGGTACTGTCACGGATACTGGCGGTACGCAGGGTAGATGCCGATCGTCGAGCCAACATATCAATTGGATGCACTTGGAACCATTTTGTTGCGCTGGATCGAGGCTAACCTGGACATGTATTTACATGTTATTTGAGAATACGCGTACTGAAATTCGTTGCACGTTGAAAGCTCCGTGTTATTACCTTAAATCGTTGGTCCAATCGCGCTATTTCTCCTTGCAATACGTCTGGTATATCGTTCGGAGATTCTTCTACCTTTTGCTTTTTTAATGGCGGCGGTAAACTTCTGCAATAATATGTATATGTGACTTTTATCCATATGTACAAACACATGAAGATTTTGTATAATAACTTACTTTATTTCTGGGCCAAAAAGGGCTTCCAAACATGGACCAAACGTACGTTGTAAAGTGTGATTTATTACTGGACTTTGAAGATGCGTGCTTACTGCCTCTAACAAAGGACTGAAGAAGTGGTGCTCCTTCAAAGTCGTTACAGGAGGACCCACACTGCCATCTCCTCTCTTGAAATCTAATTTTTCTAATACAACTTCGCATTTCAACAGAGTATCTAGCGGCATGCGTTTACTTGGATTGGATAAAATTTCTAAAAGTTTCTTCATCTTGCTTAACTTGTCGACGTCTGTAAATGAGATTGATGCGTGAGAATGCTACATAGTCGGGCATGAATACATATTGACTTCTGTATTTTTCTTACTTCCTTCACTGCTCATTTTAGCTATCATTCTTCTTAGCGGTTCTATATATTTGCTTAATTGTCGCACTTTGTCTCTGTATGCCTGATCTTCTTGCTGTGGACTTGGCGTTGCTCCCACACCGCCAGGAGTGTTCAGTGAACTACTTGGTGATGGGGCCATGCCTGGTTCAATAATATAAAATAATATCACACGTGAAACTAAATTTAGCAGGTATTTGAGAAAGTCCATTTTGCTCACCCACGGATCGTTGTTGCCCCGCCATGATAGCGTGTTGCGGACTTGGTGATGGTACTAATGCGGGAGATGCAACCATTTGGTTACTGTAGGCAAATAAATAATTAGTCGGTATTGTATATTACATCGCACTGTTAATAATTGATACTATTACCTTGATGGTGCACCTAAAGCAGCTGGACTTGGAGCAGATGGAGAAGGACTCTGTCTTAAGAATTGATTTGGTGTAACATTACGAGGGCCAGGGAAACCGGTGTTTATCATCTCCGTTGGCTAAAATGAAATATTTGAATTTATAAAGACAATAAAATTCGTCCTGATTATACATCTATTTTCTTGCACTTACTTTCCTCTGCATGTGAGATAATTGCTGTTGCATCTGACCAGGACCCAACTGGCCCGCATTAATTTGATTCATCTGTTGGGGCATACTCGTCTGTATACCACTAATGGGTCCAATTTGATTACCCATTTGGTTCGATAATTGGTTTTGCATTTGAGTCTGAAGGTAATTGTCGATTTTTTTTTTTACTAAAGTTTGACTTAAACATGCAACATTTGGTTTATGGCCAATGCAGTGAATATGAAATACGTACTTGCATATTCTGTTGCATTTGACCAGTGGCTATCTGGGTCATTTGATTGGGAACCATTTGATTTATTTGCTGAGGAATATTTCCTTGTCCCATTTGATTCATTTGCGTTAGCATAGAATTATTTTGCATAGTCTGGATCGGACCCATGTGACCCATGGGTCCAGCATTTTGGGTTGGCATCATACCCATGCCAGGCATTTTGTTTTGCATGCCTTGCATTGTCATAGGTTGTCCTGGTCGTTGGTTCAGACTTTGTAAAACTATAATGAGGGTGGTGATATGTTACCTTTAACCATGATTAAAATGTAAATGTAAGGGTAAATGTTAACAAATCTAAGGTATGCATAATTATGTAAATAAGTAGTGTTTCATTTATATTCAGTTTAATACAGTAGTTTACAAATATTTAGTACAAAATAATTGATATATATCTTGACATGGTTTAAACTTAAACGAACTTAGTGTTTCATGATTATTAAGCGTAATAAACGATTCTTATATATCTTAACATGAGTGATACTGAATGAACTTAGTATCTTAAGATTATTAGGAAGAGTAAACAACATTTAATAATACTGCAAGGATTGGCTTATGGTTTCGTGATCTTCTCCCTAAAAGATTTCATCTTCGGAGAGGTTTTCCCCATGAATAAATATCTGAAACGCCTCTTGAAGTGGTTTATCAAAAAATATCTTCACTTTCCTTTCTATCTCAGTTATGTTACTTTGTTTAAATTGTTTCGATATCCTCATATTACATGTATATTCATAAACGATGTTATCAACTTGTAGATTTTTATCAAAACTCAATTCGATATTGATCATATCTCTTATACTTGTTTTTGGAATGTCTTTTGGCCATGCATTCTCTTTCAACGTTATCTTTATTACTGTCATGGTCTTATTGATGTCAAATTCGGTATCAGCATAATGTTCTTTTACCCAATCGACGAAATTAAATAAAAACGAGTAGTGTATCATGAACATATCAATTAAATTCTTTAGTTTTTGAATTACTACAAAGACTTTTCTAGAAATAGGATTGTATGTACCATCCTTCATTTTGTCGCTAATATTTATTACTTCAGGTATTAAAGAACGACCTCCGCTGATGTACCATTTGCGTAATAATTTTTGATATATGAAGGTTAATTTAAACCTGAAACCTGGTATTTGTGTACCATTTTTCGTGGGCTTATATATATACTTAACGCGATTTTTTCCAAGTCGAACCTCCATTCCACATTGTTCTTGAATTTTTTCTATGGGAATTGAGTTTTTTGCTATTGCTTCTTCCCAAAGTTCATGTTTCATTTCCTCTTTTTTTCTTTGTTCAAGATAGAGCCCAAATTTGGGATAAGATGGTGATAAATTTATTTTTTGAACGGTCTCCAAATTACCTGAATTATCACCTGTCTCATTTTTTGTTGAGCTTGTATATAGTGTATTGAACATATTATCTACGGAGTACATTTCATATGATGACCTTGGAGATAAGGTTAATTTGTATTAAATTAATTTTTCAGGTTGTCAAAGGTTCCAAATGTTTTTTACGCACAAAGTTTCAATACTTTTGTAACTAAAGCAAAAATAATTTTCTATATAATATTTATAAATAAAAAGTTTTGCTTCAAATTTTCTTTATACTTACACATTGAATCATTAATTTGTTCCATGACCCCTGAAGGGGAGCAAGGAGAAGCTGGAATATGACCGTGGCAGTACCAGGCGGCAGGGACCAGCGGAACCTAATTTATCGACTCTACGATTGACATGCATGCGATTTACAAACTGCACAGAAACTTATTACCATGATCGGTGTAATACATATTAATATATTTAGACGAATATAATATTACGGAACCTTATATAAGTTATTCCCAATATAAGGAGATGGAAAAGGATGGTGTTGGTTTTAAAAATTGAAAAAATTTTGTATTTGGACTATTGGTGAAACAACTCATATGCAAATATTTTTTCCTGAAAGACATTCTTTCAATTTTTAAAACTAACACCCTCTTTTTACAACTCCTTATACTGGTAATAACTTATATTAGGTTCTGTAATATTATATTTGCCTGCTTTTATGAACAATGCATCTAAATATATCAATATGTATTACACCGACTATGATTATAAGTTTTTGCGCAATTTGTAAATGGCGCGCATGTCGATCGTACAGTCGATAAATTAGGTCCCGTCGGTGTCTGCCGCCTGGTACCGCTACGGTCGTATTCCAGCTTCTCCTTGCCCCCCTTCAGGGGTTATGGAACAAATCAATGAATCAGTGTGTAGTCATTGCTAATTGTAAATGACTTATGGACGTACGAATATATTTATGTATAGTTTTTACCAAAGAATTCCTAGATTGATAATTATCATATATTTACTAGATGTTGGTATATGATCATAGGATAAAAATGTGTAGAGATGTGCAAAATAAAGTTTTTTAGTTGTATACAGCTATGTCAGGCATGTGTATCTACTTACGATTAGTAGCTGTGTTTGACGGTGCTTGTGGAATTATACCCTGTGGATTAGGTCCAGGACCACCCATACCCATCATCTGATTGTTTCCAGTCCCTTGTCGTGCCAAAGTTTGAAGTGCGCCAATTGGATCGGGCATACCTTGATTACCAGTTCCTGCAGTTCCTGGTGCTGTGCCTCCTGCACCTTTCTTGGAATCTAGAAACATATTTTCATTCGTCAGTGCAATCCTTTTGCTTAACTCAGGGATATGCATCGAAATAACTTGTATTACTCATTTCTCTAACATGGAGAATTAGCCTGGCCACGAACCCCAGATATTCTTCCTAAAAAGAAATAATGATCAATATATTAATACATGAAACCAAATAGAGTATACAAAGTTATGGTTTTATTTAAAAAGAGTGATATATTTATACAACATTTGTGATAACAATATACCTTGGTCTTCGCCTTTTGGAAAACATGATTTTCCATTTCAATGCTATTTTTTGCGGTAGGCATTCCAGACATTTGCACTGCTTCGTCTCTGCATAGAATTACATTTGCCCAACATAGAAAGTAAATGTAGAACTATTAGTAAGCGTGTAATAAAATTCTCATAATAATTGTGCCAAATTATATTTATAATGAATTATCTTTAGATTTTATCATTATTTTTATTTTTTCAATTAAAAAAAAAATATATATATATATAAACTCTAACAAATTGTGGAAAGATTAATAAACTTACATCTTTGCAACGACGCTCTGTCTGAAGCTTTGAGTGCGCCAGGAATTCTCGTCCGCAGACATGGTTCCTTAATATGTTAATTTTTTTCAATTATATAAATTTAAACACTTTGTAAATCGATCAATGATATGATATGCCTCTCAAACTATACATCCGTCTTGTTTCAAGCCATCTCACATACAAGAACTTATGCCATAAATTGTATAGCAGCATAGATCTTGTTCGACTGTAGAAATTTGTACTCTTCGCTACAATTTTTCGATATTAGAGAATATGTCCATGTTTAAAAAATATTATTCTATTACATGATGCAATATTTATTAAAGCCATATGATTTAATCAAATTCAATTATAATATATAACGAAGTATTTTCAGTTAATCTTTTTATGAAATGTGAGGTTTATTCGAAAGGACCTGTCCTTAACAATAGGGTGTAATTCCCCATATTTGGACAAGGAAAGAGTTTTTCATGTAATTGGCACCGTTACTGTAAAGGCATATTTCTATACCGTTATAAGTAGATTTTAGAGGCATAAAATAACTGATGTTGCTTTACGGTACTTTGAATTTGATTTTTTATTTGGATAGAATAAAATGTAGTGATGTATTAATAAATTTGTATGGTATTGGAGGATTGTAAACACATTCTTTTCGCGATATAAATTCGTTTGCTCACGTGTGTTTTCTCACGAAAAAGTTACCTTGTGCGGTCAAAAGTAATATTCTATTATAAACATCATTAATTAGGCATTTGAAAATTATTGTGCTAATTTTTATGTATAAGGGTATTTTGAAATCTAACCTCGAAAAAACGTGTGACTCTCTACTGATATTTCAATGGAAATGGCAGAATTAACAGTGACTGAGGAGGAATTAACACAGAGGCACAAAAAGGAACGAAAGGAATTGCAAGGTGATTCAAAAACTTGGATTTAAACGAATCTTTTATTTTTTTTTTCATGTGCATTTCTATGCACATCTGTAAAGGCATTAAACCGTTTGTCTATCTAGAAGTGAATCGTATCCATTTCCTATTTTGCTAGCTGATTCTTCAAAGACAGAAGATCCAAATTAACTAACATCATTCGCCCTCTGTATCGTAGCGCAAATACAAATTTTGAAGAAAACCATCTGTAAGGGAGACAAGAAGAAGAAGAAAGAAGTTACAGAGGAGATAGCTCGTAAGGAAGAGACATTGGAAAAGAGACAAAGCGAAGAACTGAGTCATTGGAAACTTTCTCAGCTTGCTCTGAATGACAATAATTCAAAAAATACTGAAGATGTATCGGATGAAGTACAGAAGGATGACACAAATACTGAGTGTTTACTTCAGAGAGTTACAAAGGCTCAAAAAAGGAGGGATAAGAAAGCAAACGCAGAAATGGAGCGCAATCAAAGAATAATCGAGCAAGAGGCACTGAATGTATTTGGCAAAAGGAATATGGAGATACAGGCAATAAAGAAAATCCTTTGCAGTCGCAACTTAATGATTCATGAAATTCCGAGCGATGGTAATTGGTAAGATTCGATGCTTTGCTAAGTGGTTTATTGTCAATATTGAATTGAGATTTGTTGCAGTTTGTACAATGCTGTTGCACATCAGCTTTTGACAATAGGCGATACTGCTCTTGGTGTACAAGATCTCAGAATGAAAACTGCTTTGTATTTGAGAGAAAACATGAACGACTTTTTACCATTTATTTCAAATCCAGATTCTGATGATTTGCTTTCACCAGAACAATTTGAAAAGTATTGCGATGACGTTGCCGTTACAAACGCTTGGGGTGGTGCTGTTGAGGTAAATTAATACTAAAGCACATTTAATAATGCTAGGGAAAAGGTGATGTTTACTTTCTGCATTTAATGTAGTTACAAGTCCTTTCACGGGTCCTGAAATGTCCAATAGAAGTTATTCAGGCTTCTGGTGCACCATACATCATCGGCAATGAATACAACAATGAAAAGAAAGTAATATTAACGTATCACCGTTATATGTACGAACTTGGAGCGCATTACAATTCTGTGACTAAATACATTAAAGAAGAAGAAGGAAGCTGATAAGAGATGTAACGATATATTAATATTCGTTTTATCGTAATAGCAAGTCAAATCTAATTTGGCAAATCGAGAAATTTGCATAAAAATTGTTTAAGGTATTTACTTACTATAATGTAAGCATATGAACCATTCAAAAAAGCTGCCACGATTTTTCATTATTCGGAATACATATCAGTACGTATTTTAAAATAATATTTCGATGTCTCACGGGTAATGTTAAACGATTTGTACAATGTATAAGAGCATTTGCCACCGATTGGCTAAACATAGTATGAGGTTAATCTATAGGTCTTCCTTTATTATTTATGTTTAGCTGTATACAAGAATTATATTTATTTACCAACTGAATGTTTGACAATATAAACATGCTGCCAGTAGAGCGCAAGTGCATCGCCATTTAGAGCTTGCTTGCTCTAAAATTTTGATGTATATATGTATTTACTCTGAATCCTGTATTTGCTTTGTATTCATACAAATAAAAGTTTTATTCTGATCTGAAATTATAATGACTTTGTGAACTTGATTTGTAGGTAGATCCTTTTCATCTGTTCATACAACCTACTAATTATGTAGATCACAATAAAGGTCACGTTAGGTATTAAGTAAATATGATACATCACTTGAGACTGTTATTTCCGTTTAATTTATTAATTTATAAGCAACTCTATATCCAGCGCCACACTGCAGATCAGTATAAAAGGTAAAACTGTAATACATATTTTGGAAGTTTATTTTTCTGCATTACTTGCATTACTGTCATTCGATACTTTATCGTCCTCTGACAGCTTGTTTTTGCTTGGATCATCCGGTTTCATTTGTGGGAAGAGAAGTACTTCCTGCAATGGTTCATACGAAACTTATATATATGCACCATAATTATTAATGATGATTTATGATATCAGATGCATCTATACGTACCTTAATGTTATTTGAATCTGTCAAAAACATAGTTAATCTGTCAATGCCCATTCCCCAACCAGCAGTTGGTGGTAAACCATATTCTAGAGCAGTACAGAAGTTCTCATCCACTAGTTGGGCTTCTTCATCTCCAGCCGCTTTGTCCTTTGCTTGTTGTTCAAATCTATGTACATAAATAATTTTTTATCAATCGTCCTAAAAAAGGATAGTTACAATATATAATTTTTACAATGTAATTCGCACCTTTCTCTTTGTACAAGAGGATCGTTTAACTCTGTGTAAGCATTACAAATTTCTTTCTTCATGACAAATAATTCAAATCGTTCTGTAAGACCTTTCTCAGATCGATGCCACTTTGCCAATGGGGACATTATTTGTGGATGATCTATTATGTACGTAGGATTTATGCATGTTTCTTCTATAAATTCTCCGACAAGCTGCAGACCAGACATATATTGGTTAAAGTAAATGTTAAAGGCATGTTACATAAAAGGACTGTATTTATCACACGCTTTACCTTATCCAATAATCTAGCAGTTGTTCTTGGTGGTGGGCATTCAATATCGTGTTTAATGCAAATTTCGCTAAGTTGTTTGTTTGCTTCATCTGTATTGAGCTCATCCGGCGGCGGTAGTTTAGTTTTCAGAATTTCCTCTAAAGTCTTCATCATCGATATGCGCTTAAAGGGCGGTGTAAAATCGATTTCTACTGCTTCTCCTTCAGGACCATCTGGATGATACGTTATTTTGTAAGTACCATGTATGCTTTTCACCATACCAGATACCATATCTTCTGTAATGGTCATCAAATCTTGGTAATCTGCATACGCCATGTAAAATTCACAAGTAGTGAATTCGGGATTATGAGTCAAGTCAATTCCTTCATTTCTGAATTGTCTTCCAATTTCATATACCCTATCCATACCACCAACAACTAATATCTATAAACACTTTTGTTAATACATCGAACGGAATGTCTGATTTCTTGTCAATGATGGTTTCAAAATACGGTGACCTTACTTTGTGATATAATTCTGGAGCTATACGCATGTACAAGTCCATGTTTAATTCATTATGATGAGTAATGAATGGTTTAGCTGTTGCGCCTCCCGCAATCATATTCATCATCGGGGTCTCCACTTCCAGAAAACCCAATTGATCCAAAAATTTACGTACATAAGCGATTATCTTTGCACGAATATGAAACGTTTGTCGTACATTATTATTCAGTATCAGATCAAGATAACGTTGGCGGAACCTGGTTTCCTAATTGTGCAAACACATTTATGGTTATTATACCAAAATATTACGTATGCTATTATGGAAGCTTACCTTGTCCCTCAAGCCAAAGTGAAGGTGTGGTAACATATGTAAACAAGGACTAAGAAGAGTAATACTGTGAGCAACAATGGAGAATTCCCCTTTCTTTGTTTTTCCAGGATTTCCAACTACTCCTATAATATCACCTCTTTTGATCTTAGCTGTATCCACAGCAAACTTTTCTTCATCTGTGTAACGCTTGGCATTGGCCATTACTTGTATCTTCAGACCCTCTCCTCTAAGATCGTAAAAGATTAGCTTAGCACCAGCTCCTCTGATGGCATGTACACGTCCTGCAACGCTATGCACTTCATTGTCCAATATTTCTCCATCCTTCAAATTATCATTATTAAACTTCTGTATGAAGTTTTCCAAACAGATTGACACATGAAATTTATGTGGGTATGGATTTTCATTGGCAGCTTTAAGCTGATTAACTGCCTGAGTCCTGAGTTTAACGTATTCCTATAAGTTACAAATGAGTATGATGTTATCATCAAGATTTATGCATAGATATTACATTTTATGATACAAAGTATTTTGCCATGTGGCATTTTTTGCATAAGATATGCTAGTATATGATAATCAATGCACGTAGGCTTGCATTTTTTGTAACATCTGGATGACCACTGGGATACCTTGAACAATGCTTTAACTTTTGCTCACTTACGTGTGGACTGATCTCTTCATCTTGAACATCCTTCTTCTCGCACGTGTCCGTTTGGGATCTTGTATCTGCCACTACAGCCTTTGCCTCCTTTTCAGCCTTTTCTTTCAGCTTCTGCTCAGCTTTGAGTCGCCTCTTCAGCTCACTGAAATCAAGACCGAAGGATGTGCAAGTCTGATCATCTTTGTTTTAAGCACACATACCTTTCTCTAATTTACGCACTTTGTGTAATGCCGATGGGGTGTCGTCTGACGCAATTTAGATTCAATATTCGCCAGACGCCCATTCAAAGCTTTACGTGCAAAAACCTTGGTTAGGTTATTGAGCATATTTCAATTAAAAGGCTATCGTCGCGATCGCCAAACGCATTCACTGCATGTGTATAGATACGATGTGCATATGATGATGGCTTTTGGCCATGAATTTTTTACGAGATATCGCTATCTTGAGGAAAAAAAAGCGTGTCAATATAGCAGTCGCTTATACGGAGCAACGTGGATGCCCGGCCCTTGACGTCGGTTATTGCCATATATAGGTTAGGTTTTAACTACATTGAAGAAATACGCACGGACGGTCCATACGGCATTACGGTATCAAAAGGAGAATCGCGTTTAATCTCATAATCGCCAGTTTACTTACTTTTTCGACAACTTTTCGCTTCTTGTGTCAGCCATGTTGGTACACCTCAGCGCAAAGGGTTCTCACGTTACCGTTGGCCAAACTGCCGAATGCTTTTTTGCTCCTTCGTGCACTTTATTCGTCCGTCCGCGCGAGATTTCGAGCTCGACGCATTTCGGCAATTCGAGGCGATATGTTTCTTATTTTTTTTCTCCGTGATAAAACTTCGGCGATAAATGCTCCATGCTTATTGTAACTGTAAGATCACGTTGGTAGAAGATCTTCACTATTCATTACCGGGGAAGTCTATACATATGACGCAATGGTTTCCGCGCTAATGGCTTTTTATTTTGACTATCAGAAATGCGCCATGGAGGGATTATTTCCTCGTTTAATATGTATTTTGAAGTACGAATTGAAATCATTTAGCTTGCGATGTATAATTTTAACGTGTACTCCTTATCACCAGAAACTACGGATCAAGTGAAAAATGATTCAAGGCTAATGTGTCAAGCTTCTATATACTACATCATTGTAACTTCACGTTAAAGGATTAAATCGTCGCGCCATTATTCTTCGTTGCTCGAAGAATGGAGCGTTGCCATGGCGATCGATTTATTGACGCCGATTGTCCTAACCGCTGATTAGATAGGAAAGTTCGTAAGGATAACGCATTTGTAAATCAGGGGGATGGAGGGATGCTTCGGTTATAATGACATAAAGGCTCTTCAGGCTTTGATCGCCCCGGAAAAAGATGATTCCGGATCCGACGATGATTTGCCGCAGGCTGGGGCAAAGAGGCTTGGTAAGTCACACTGAAAAATGTGATTTCTTCGTCGTTCCTCTTCAAATACCTTAAAATTCCGCGATACAAAGGAAATGTTGTTTAATTGAATATTAAAAATAGAATGAGAAGAGAGACTGCGGATATAAAGGAACACGGTAGCACAATGCGTTTAGGTTGTAAATGTGTCTTATGGTATATGCTAACAAAATGGGGACACTGTTGAGCAAGATTTTATTTCAAACTTTTGTAACATAACGCGTACCATATGTTCGCCATTGAATATTCTGCAAAGCCAACGTACTTATATCTATCGGAGAGAAGCGGATTTTCACGTCCTTTCACGCGTTCTGCTTTTTCAATTTTTAATGAAAGATCGTTACCGTAATTACGACATGTTCGCGTGCACGTACAAAGCCGATTTTACTTTTATCCCTTGTACGTCCTGTAAATGATACTTTTCAATTTTCTCCTCGTACCAGAAACTTCACTATAAAGACCCTTCGAATTCATTTCATCCGTTTTCCCGCTATTTTCCACCTAAATTCATCATCATCACATTTTCTTATCCAGTACATATACATATCATGCGATACACCCACCAATTGCCAAGTCGAGAAATAACATTATTTTGATAGGATAAATGTAGAAAAGCATAAACACAGTCAAACATAGCGGCCATTTTCAAATAGAACGATGCATTTAATCTCTCAAACGATTTCTGCGCCTCCGAAAGAAATGCGAAAGAAGCGAGAGTGAACGACGTAGATACCCGTTATCTGCAAATTCAAACACGAGGTTCAGACCACGAGATGTACCGGTACTCTTTGAATTCCTCCATTTCCCCCGAGTCCGGCTGGTAATCAGGGTTGGAAAGGGAGGGTTAAGCTGGATCCTTAGGTATCTCGTCGTCCTCCAGGAGGTTTTAAGCAAGGCACTTTTAAGGGCCGGCCGATATCGGCGGACAGAAAGGAGCTTCCCGTGAATACGTCGGTCCGCACGCCCTTCTGAAGGCCGAGGGCGACGATATCTGGCATCCGTCGGAGGCAATCGCCAGGCAGAATACCGAAAGCTGCGATCCAAGGGCGGTGCCGGAATACGAGATGAAATACAAGCAGTCGGTCACCGCCGAAGACGTTTTTCTCGGGGTTAGTGGATCTGTATTATTACGGTGCGCCCCATTTTATCTCAGGAAAGGAAAGGGTATTTCTTTTTTTACGGATTTTAGACAGAATTTTTCGAGGTTTATGTATTTAGTGTAAAAAAAAAAACGTTGGGTGTATGCAATAGGTTGGTGGAAAAATAATCGTGGTCGTTCTAATAGGAAGTAGGGTACGAAGTATTTTTGCATCAATCCGATGATGTATATTCGCATCGACCCAATGCACGGACAATTTTTGCTGACGTCGAGAACGTAAGTTCCGCGTCATTTACGAAATGCACATGCGGGTCGACCCTACCGGAAGGTTTAAAGATCTTGATTCAAATGCGCTTCGCGGTTGAACGTGTCGGCACGTTGGGAATTAATGTTAACTCTTGAAACGATTTGATACATTATGCAGCTGCGCTGTAACAAATTGGGTCGTAAATATTTTCAACATGATAGCAACATCGCAATACTATTATATTAAATAATGCAATATTCTGTATATAATAACCCATTAAATTACATAATATCCGTATTTTGTTGCATCAATTTCATTGTAAATATACGTGCGAATAAGGGACTTCATTCTGCGTATTTACCATCCGCTGTGAGTTTAAATGTTTAGAAAAGAACGTTACGCCGTCCATCTATATCTCTTCAACCATCAAGGCAATTTCGTTTTTTGGCAGCGCGTGCATTTACACGAAAGGGTCCTTTTATCTCCAGCCGTGGCGCATGAAAATAATCTCGCGCCTATCGCCGTTCAGATTACAAGTTCAGGGGCAAGCGTTTAGGGCTCATATTTTCCGCGGCCAATTTATTGCGCATTAAATCAAGCGCTTCGCAATCAGATAGGCTTCAAAACCCCGAGCTCCGCCTCCTGCGAGTGGCTGTCGGTCCTGGTGAAGCTGCCGCAGGAGACACGAGAAGAGGTCGAGCTCTCCGTGGAATCTGAGGCAATCGACGTTCGCAGTCCTAGGTGAGGGGAGAGAGTCTAGCATTATCGAGGGGAAAGGATTTATCGGGGGATCTCAGGAAGTTTCATTGCGTTGACTTTCGTAGCGTGGCCCGAGTTTCTTTGACAATTTTACGATCCCGTAAATCTGCCAGAGCGTGAGAGCCAGTCCAACGATTTTACAGATATCGGCTGCACCTACCGACGCCGCATCCGGTGGATCCGAACGCCTCCTCCGCAAACTGGCAGGCCGAGACCTCCACGTTGGAAATCACGCTGAGGCTCGTCCGCGAACTCGACGATCTCAATTTTTGACCCCTCCAACTCTCAGCGCCCGTGTCATCATAATGTCGCACCTCGAGGAAAATCCAGGCCAAGGTCGATCCTTTTGTGCCCCGCAGGCACCTTCTTATGCTTATCTGATTGGATTATTTTAGAACTTGGCGCGATCAACGTGTAACCGCTTTTGTAATCGTAATATAATCGCTGTGTCGATCGAGTGATCCGATGTCGTGCGTTGAATTTATTTCCAATGCCACTTGTTCCTCAAGTCCGTCATCCTGTTATGCATTCCTTCTCCTTCCAGTCTCGTCTGAAATTCGAGTAAGGCCGAGGGAGATTATTTAGACTTTCATCGATGCGATCTCCGGGACTTGAATTTGGAATCTTGCGCTTTGCGACTGCTCTATTATTTGCGCCAGCCGGACCTTTTGGTCGAAGTTCTCCGCGAATGTCTATTTATATTTCACCTCTGGGAGGAGTTTTGATCCTACTAGAGGAGTGTTTCGTTAAATATTACGCTGCTTCCTTCTTGCATTTGCCTCTTTTCACGCTAAAACTATGAACTACATTCCATACATACGTACATATACATATACCACGTATGCTTGAAATAGATCGTTATAACGATCTACGTGTCGCAATGAAATCTCTCCAAATGAACCGTTATAAAATCGTGGAATTTTTGTTCAAAAAACACCTGCTCGGTTTTAGTCCAAGTTTTCATTATTAAGACTGGGATTCTGGTATCCGTCTTTCAAAAAAAAGACAAAGAATATTCTTCTGCATCAAACATCGCCTTATCCAGACTGGTCATCGGGTTAAAGCTGTGTTTTACAGGGCACGTTGACCCAGATGACTTGCCGTTGATCGGTGGACATATTCCACAATGCGTTGGGGCGACACGTTGCAACGTATAAAGGCGGTGAGAGGCGCACAATGGATATATCGCGGATCCATGCTGGTCCCGCATAGAGAGGACGCAATTCTTCCGAGTGAATCGATTATCGAAACTGCATCCGCCAGTGCGATTCCCTGGCATTGCGGGGCATCTGCATATTGTCGCCCCGAATAACGTCAATATTCCTGCGAAAGCGAACCGTGGTGGCTCGTTGCACTTCTCAAAAGTCGGTCAACCCTAGAATTAATTGGGGCTGTTCCCGTGCCCATTTCAGGCGCCCTTCTTCCCCTCGATCGGCTCCCTACGTTTCGCATCGATTATACGACACGATTTCGTTTTCGAAACAAGCGGCGCATAAGAATGTACGAGAATTATGTAAGATATCTCTAAACATACAACGTTATACAGTTTAAAGGAATGTATGAGAAATAAGATTTTCAATGCGTTATGCATTTTTAATGGCAGCCAATAAGGTATCTCGATTTACTGTAGTAAATAAGATTTCCAATACGTTATGCATTTTTAATGGCAGCCAATAAGGTATCTTGATTTACTTAAATAAATCGATACACGTCGTTCTGCTCGTCAGTCGTATAAAAAGTGCGCCGTAAAAATAACCGAGAGGACCGTTAAATCGAACACCGTGTCGATATATGGATGTAAGCCGTATTTGTATTATAATGGAAGGGAATAATACCTCTGTTTACGGGTATGTACATTGTTTTTTCGTCGAGTCGCTGCTTTTATCGTCGACGCGCGTATGCTTGTTTACAAACGTAGAATAATAATGTATACGAAACGACGGTTTCGACGTCGAATCGCAGCAGCAGTTAATATGGGATGAAAGTGCACAATAAAAGCGTTATATATATATTTATATATATATATATATATATATATGTATTTATATATGTAGGTTATTGGAATGCAAAATAAAGAGTGCCTGAGCTATATGTCCCATCCGTTGTGCACGGCAGGCTTATGCACTTTTCAATTTCGAACACACCGTTGTGTGCAGTCGGCAATCGCTCTACAGGGTGTCTAAGAAAAGTTTGTATACTTGCATACTTGTACTTTATAAACATTTGGACATTTACCAAATTGGCCACTAATATTGCATCGAGCAATATTGCAGACGTTATTATAATGTTATGAATACCATTTACTTAATACTCATGTTGTTATGTAATGATATAATATAGTTGCAAAATAAATAGAAAACTGTATTTCTAATATATTTCAGTAACATCCCGGAACGTATGTATGCCCAAAGATTGTTTAACAATAACATACGTTTAAATGAAAAATGTTGGTTCAGTATATATGTTATAAAATGTTTGAAAGATTTTCTTCCTCTTTTATAGGAATATACAATTAAACTGAAAAACTAAATAACCCTGTCGGTGTTTCAACGAAGATAATGACTCTAAAGGATTTTAATGCAATTTCAGAAATTCCCGATTCAATTCGATTCAAGATTTTCCAGAGTAATGGTTGCTTTTGTATCACGTAGTAAGTCTAATAATACTCTTCTTACGAGGGAGTTTTCGAACACCCTATAAGGCTACGCGATAAATGGTACGCATAGTCGAATAAATTTTCCGAGGCAGCATTTCTAAGGGCATTATGATTTTCCTATCTCACGTACATTATTCGAATCGAATGGGGAACCTTACGTAAGAAGGGCTGCGTTATAATACGTGTAGTCTTCGCACAATGTACGAGATTAACCATGCAAAAGGCAGAAAATTCTCGAGTCTCATCGAACTCCTCGTGCGACTATACGGAAATGGATTAATTAACCGTTTCTCGATTTTCACAACTGGTTCTCTTAGCGCGCTGTCGGTATTCTACCGGAATCCCAAAAAATATTTGATCCCACTGTCCGTGTATAAGCATAAACGAGCTTGTAATAGCCGTGGATGATTTTTCCTACCCTTTGTTTTTATAGCCGTAGAATACGCGAATTCGAAAAACAGTGGAGAACACGGAAGCGCGCCATTGTTTTGCCAGCGGTGTTTTCGCATTAAAAGGAAAAACGGGAGCGAGCATGTTTACAAAGGCCAGGCAGATCGGAGTTGCGCAGATCCATGGCGGAATTAGCATATTTTACCTGATTACACGAGCGATAATCGACGAGTTGCAGTGGCTAATGCGCTGGTTAGCCCGTAAATTATAGCCGTGTTATCGTGGGCGCGTACACCAAAAACATTTCGCGAGTGCTACTCGTTCGCAAAGAAAAATTCACCGTTGCGTTCACGCAATTTACGAGAGGTGCTGGCACGTATGCGCGCGCATCGGCAGTGTAGAAAAAATGAGGATCAGCGAAGGTACCGCGAGGCAAAGTCGGTATAATATGAATTATAGGCAAAGGAACGAACGTTGAGCCGCTGTAAGGCGACTGTTTACGCTTCGAAATATTTCAATTTTGAACGACCTCAGAGGTTGGCCCCTTTGTTCGTCCTCCGGAGGCTATATAAGGCGGCGCGAACGGCCAGAAATCATTCCTCGCAATCCCAGCGAAGCGTCAACACCTCTTCCTTTCCTCATTTATCGTATTTTTTTGTCTGTCTGATCCCTCTCGTTACCCCCTTATACCGATTTAACTCATTTTTTACCGATTTTAATACTGACTGACATATCGATAACCCGCTTTTCCCTTTACTAGCTTTCAGCTTTGGTACCGAAGAGAGAAGAGAGAAGAGAGAAGAACGAAGAACGAAGCTAGTATTAAGTTCTTAGTATTAACTATACATTAAGATGTACGTATGGACGGATGGATATAGTTTAAGGTGTGAGATTTCAAACGTGAGCAGTACAATTCTCTCCAACTTTCGACTTTCGTTTCTCTTACGCTCCATTACTCGGAGCATAGATTCCCGAATTCTTCCAGGGGCCCAGGGTTCTCGCGGTACTCGTGCTGATCCTCCGACGGCCCTTAGAAGGTCATGTTCAGGGGAGTGGTGTTACGTCAGTCGGGCCTAGCTGTTGCTCATGGAGTAGCTGCCGTTCGCTGTAACGTATCCACTTTGTGGAACCACTCTCAGCCGTGGCCGACTTTGGGTACCGTCGCGGGGGCCCCTTGTATCCGCGAGAACCCCTGGTGCTCTTGGTAAGAATTCGTCGCGTCGCGATTTTCTCGATTCGTCTCATCCCCTTTCGTTATTTTGTCACTGCTTGCGCATTGGAAAGCTGGAATGAGTGCGTTTAGTTTAGGTAATTGCGTGCGTAGAATGGCGGGTGGGTGGGGGGTCTCTAGTCGCGGCAACCTCCACGTGGTGAGACCTGGGCAATCGGTATTTCTCGCGATCAAATTATGTTCTCGAGATCGCGAGGAATAGCGAGCTAATAGCTGCGAAACTTTGTAAAACTTATTTGTACATATTTCTTAAGTACGAACATTGTACGTAGAATTGAGCATTTGTACTCTGAAAATCACTTCCAATATCAAAGTGTAAACGATTTATGGGAAATAAATATTTTTGTGAGACATATAAGTTCCCTCCAAGGAAATAAAAATATCGAAAGTAACACACCTCTATTATCAACGTTTGTTATTTTATCGAGCAATAAGTTCAATGTTCCTCCAAATACACGATTGTTTTTCCTCAACCTTCTATACCTGGTTATTATCCGATCTAAACAAACGTAGACAGAGTCAAGTTTTGTTAATCGATAACCTCTAAGTATATACTAATAACGGTTGGCTTGTAAATCAATCGCGAATCGCACTCTTTAACGGGCGCTGGTTCTTTTTTTCTGATGCTTTAAAGATACAAAACGGGTGATTGTTTGGAAAATTTAGTAAGCGCGTAGAATCTGCTACAATTAAGTTTACTACCCCGTCATAGTATTGTAACCTCATATCCTTTGAAAAAAAGAAAAAGCTTGGGTATGAATAATAAAACATTCGACGATCAACGAGTGGCCTTTTGATTTACAATAATCCACGATTTTGGAAAGGGATAACGGTTCAGCAAAGAACGCACGAATGGAAGGTTACTAAAAAATCACGGAGAATTATAGAGGGTTAACCCTCCATAACGTATGCGGTATATCAAAAGAGCACTCTACGCTCGTGGGGAATTTTAAGGCCTTATTTATGGCTTACTAATTTCTCTTTATCCGTCACACTTTACCTACCGCCATTCTTCGCGCACGAACATCCCAATCTGGGAAATTTTAACCGATGTTCAAACGCACTTTAGAACTACGCTGCATATTCATTTCTTCATTGTAGTCGACTGGAACATTTTACTCGCACTAGTCGTTATCAGGTCGTAACACGACGGCCATTTGTAATAACCGGTGCACCGACGAATATTTCATAGTCCATGGAAAACCACGAGAATTAACAAGACAGGATATTCGAGACTGTCAGATTTCAAAGAGATATTCTTAGACCGCGGTGAAAATTAAAAAGCCTATGAGGCCTCGGATAGGTAATAAGTTAAAATATAAAATTGTAGAGAAATGGAGATTGAAGCAGGGTCGATGTGTCGAAATGTGAGAGACACATCGGTTATAGAGGGTTAACAGCTTTTTGGACCTTGCGCACGTACCCACGTTCCATCAGCGATTTTGGATATTTTACGCTGATCGTAGAAGTAGGTAAATCGTCGATGGGTCTCGACTAATGCGGGAAGAGGTCCGAAACGTTTACGAAAATCGTCGTCCCGAGTTCGAAGCAATATTATGATCAAATTGCTTTGACAGAATTGGCATTTGCCCGGAATTCGCCTTCAAATTCCTCGACAATGCTGGTACGATGTAGAACGATTTATCGGAGGATGGGCGTCAACTTCTGCCAAAAAGGATTTCACCGTGCATTGCTCAACGCTTCTAGCTATACCGTTCATGCATCGAGAACAATTTTCCTCAATTTTACGCTTTTGTCCTTTTGTTTTTATCAAACTTGAGGCTTGTCCGCCGAATATCGAGCATTTGCACTTCGTGCAATTCTTGAGTGATTTTATAACTCGTATAGAAATATTCGCTTGAATTCTGTTTTGCCATTTTTTCCAGCGTATATTAAATTGTTAGTAAATACGAGACACTGTTATTTGAGCAGACTCGTTATTTACAGAGGTGTATGTAAACTTAAAAAATTTAACGCAATATTATTATACTACAATATTATAACACACGGGAATATTAATATTAATTAATACTTGCACCTTTTTACCAGATACTTTTTTTCGTTATTGATATAATAATTTAAGAATCGATGCGTGGATGTAATTTCTGATACCGAAATTGTTTCAATACCCCCAACGTCGACGATTTTGAATTAATGCGTGATAAACGAAAACGACCATCATCCTACCGTGATTATGGTAAATCCAGGCGATACAAGCGGATCCGCATAATGCAGGCAATCGTCCGTCGTTGCCTCGTCATTGCGTCATTGTCGTGACGATACACGTGTCATAAAGTTAATCACTTGTAATCCTCGATGACTTTAAAGTAACGTTCCATTTATGCTTGCCCCAAGTCGACTATTGTCCATTTGCAGATTCGCGGATTATTCTAAATCGAATGTCGTTGAACGATCGATCGATCGCATCCACCCTCTTCCTTCCCTATTTAAGGGTATTGATCAAAACGCAAGGGAAATGTCGACTACGGAGGATTGAACAGCGCTACGTCGAAAAACTCCGAGGTCGTGCATGAGCCAAGAGTTGAAGGAAAAATATCACTCTGCCGATCGTCTTCTTATTGAACGCGTCATGAATGCGCGTGCATCGTCAATTGCGCCGCATTTAGCGGACCTATTTTCCCGTCGAGTCTGATTCGAATTTATGGGAGTACGTTGCCACCGTGAACCCTCAAACGAGCGTCCTTTCGACGGGTAAACTCGTTCGGTTCAACAGCAATGCACTTTTATGCACCGCGACGAATGGTCAGATGCGCGATACTCATGGAACGGAACGATGATCGAGTCGAACTGCCGAGACGAGAGTGTGCTCGCGGCGTGAACCAGCTTATATTGCGTAAGAATATCTGCTCGTGATAAGCATCGAGCTATTTCCTTGTATGCAGAACGATAGGCGATAAAACACTGTTCGGGAGAGGGATTCTGAAATTATCGCTCGAGAGTTAATAGTTGCTGGTCCAAGAGTAGCATTTCAAAGCAAACCTTGATCTGATATTTAACACTCGAGCAACCAGATATTTTCAGGATATGTATAGAACATGACATTTATTTAAAAAATAAAATGAGAAAAGAGAACTGTGTAAGTAAATGTATAAAGATAATGACCAAGTTCGATAGAATTTATACGTGAAATATGACCTCGAACTTATGAAGCTGTTTGCTTATTCCGTTACTTTCTTTTTTTCTTTAAATAAGAAGTTGTTATATACGTTCAAAATAATTATAGTAATATGTAGATTACATTAGATAAATGTTAGTTTATGAAATGGCAAATTTGCGGAGAAAAAAATTTTGCCCCCAGAGAGATTTGAACTCTCGACCCCTGGTTTACAAGACCAGTGCTCTAACCCCTGAGCTATGGAGGCTTACGCTTGTTTTATATTTATAAATCCTGAAATGGTCATTGCTCGCAGGATTAGTTTATCCTCATTATTTAATTACTAACGAGGTATCTCTTTTAGCACGAGGACGCAATAATAATGAAAAACATTCTCGTTAATCTTGATCCATGCTTCATGCCTTTATTCTCTCTATTTTACATTATAATTTACTTCATTGCATAGCCTCACCAGAGTTGTAATTATATTAGAATAGCCGTTCAATGTTACTATAAAACCGTTGGAGAATCCTTTATTGAATAACAAAACACAATAATAATAAACAAATTAATGTAATTCTTGGAACAAGAATCGTAAAAGTTAATAGGATCGTACGAATACCCTCATTACTGAGATCTTCTTCAAGCCATAATGTAGCCTCTTTCGTTCGTTACAAAGCAACTTTTTTTTTGGACGCGGTGGGAAATAAATGCGTCTGCAAACTTTACGAAGGTAACAACAAGTGCGATTTCGCACTCTTGGTAAAATATCGATGACCCACCGTTGGGCCAGGGGCTTTTCGAAAACTTACAGGGCAAAGGCACGGTAACCGTAGATATATATCCGCAAGATCAAAGCGGAATCCAGCTGGAAACTTAGTCCACGGCGGAACGAGAGAGCTATTATAATTTCAAATACTCGTCTAACCTTGGCTTTTGCGTATGCGCGCTCTTTAGCGGGGGGCCCACAATTACAAGCGGTACGTGCCTCGGAGGCGATTGCGCTCGTAGTAAATTGCTGGTATAATATTATTGGCAATCATCCAATTAGTATACTACACGGTAATCATGCACTTTCGTAATACTATCGTTATCTAATCGAATCTAATACCGTGCCCGGCAAAACCCGTTATCTTCATTTGTCATTTCCAATTCGTTAAATGCCGCATTCGGTATTCGCTAGCAAATAAATCGCGAGCCGCTTCCTCTTCGCGACATTTGACTAATTCCTTAACAAACAGGTTCGGACGTACGTGAAGGGGATTAGATTTAATTAGAAAAAGCCACTGCCAGTGAATATGCACGAGGCAAATCTTGACATACGTATTATGGGATTCCGAGGAGATAAAGGATGCGCGTAATATTATGTCGATGGAAAAACAATTGCTGTTATCGTCACTAACGGTGATACTTAAAATCTCAGTTTTTCTTCCTTCACAATTAATATCATTGTAATACCGCTTTATTGGCAAATTTTAATCCTCAATAAGCATTCCGTGTACATTGATATTCGCGATTCGTTCAAATTTGGCTCTCACGTTTGTTCTTTCTTCGCCTCGCTGTTCATCGATGCGATAGGTTTTTGCAATTCCATCCTCGTTTTCGTGCCGGTGGACGAATAAGCTTAAGCTCACAATTCCCGGGCGCGTTGAATAATCCAGAAAGCAAAGTATCGCTCTACAGACGGCCGGAATAGTAATACCGTATCTCCAAAGAATTACGTAAATCGGCTCCTGGGCAAGTTTCATAGGTTTGCTGCGGAGCCAGAGGATTCGAAGAGGAGCCTAACGTCTTGGTTATCAGGAATTAGGTCGATCGGAATTAGTCCTGACTCATTAACCCTATTGTAATTCTATGTCGAGCATAACTCGAACTTCGTATTCTTTGCCATGGATATTTTACAAGCTTCCTGCAAGCGAATCGAGTCAACTCTCGACAGCTTTTCTATCTTTGTCGTCGGGAATGTGACTACGGTAGTTCAGAATCCTGCGTCATTTCTGACAAACATCGATATTCCGTTATTACATTCTCATAGCTCCTCGAGCTTCTTATTTTTCCGTTCACATTTTCCTTATACGCCTCTGCAATTTATCCGAAGAAGCGTTCCTCCACGTTAACCCTTTTAGTACCTTAGAAGCAATACTTTGATCCTATGAATTTTCCAAAGAATATCTTGACTCGATATATCAGTTTTTCAAACTGTGAAAAGATTTGTACTTTTAAGAGAAAAGTGTTTATTTCGATGTATACCTTAAAAGTCGCACAATTTTCAAGGGTATTTTTGCACGATACCCGAAAAGTGTCTAAAAACTACAAGGATTAACACGAGATTCCTAATACCATACTGCAATGCGAAAGCCAGCGTATCCCTTTGTATCTCAAAGGTTTCGTTTGATGGTACACGAAAAAGCACTTTGACCGACCTTCCGCCGAATTTCATCGTTCTGCACGCATCTCAAATCCCTGCGACATTCTTCCGCGTTGTCCTTGTTTAATCATCAGATCAGAGAACACGCACACGTACACGGGAGCAGAGCGGTGGTATTTGGCCAGCCAGAGGAGAACAGGAGCTCCTGTACCAAAGGAAAAATCTGGACCGCCGGATATATATGGAGAGCCACGACTTGGGCAGCCAAATGTTTGCGGACAAATCGTCGTCGTATTCGGCCGGGAAAAATCAACAAGCGCCTCCAGCTCGGTCCTAATGGACCGACCGATGAAAATCGTCCTGCACGCGTCGAATCTATTTCTATTGCACCGTATCGAGGCTGCGGACGTCGTTTCGGGAGGGCCGTATCGCTTGTACCTTTGATCAATGAAGATGTAGCGCTGCACGAGAGATACGCGAGGAAAATACGGGAAAAATAGTATTCGATGCTACGGTGAGGATAATACAATAGTTATGAAATTATTTAGGTAGCTTATACTTGGAATCTATCCGTGGTCGCTTTGAGTATCGTATATTGCTGTATTTCTTTTTTTTTTAGTATTAATTTTATTTCATTAGTCGATGTGCTCCAGTTTAACGATATACAAGGATCTCGTCTAAGGAGTATGTAAAGTTTAAAAAAAAAACGCCATCGACGAAGGCAAATTGAAATTGATAGCATAATGTATAACCTTTATGCACGATGCTAATTTTGAAGAAAAGGCTTTAAAAATGAGATATAACTTTCAAGAGAGACATTTTTTTTTATCGAAATTCGTATTTTCGATTTATAAATCGCTCGTTATATTAAGGGATGTTCATTTTCGTTAGATTTCTCTTTTGGGAATACCGGTGTAATATTACGGTTTCGTTAGACTCATATCGCGAATACGATGTTAGAGAATCTTTCGCTTTTCCTCATGCGGAAGGCAAACTAATGTGAATTTCACTTTAATTTCAAACCACGTATGCGGGGTAGCGGTATGAAGCCATCGAGTTGTTGTCGAAACTAGGCCGAAACTAGGAGATCCCAGGGTGAACCGCGTTACATACTTTTCATTAAATTAACCCCAAATGGGCGCGGAGTTTTATGTATCGTGTGATAAATAGCCGTGGAGCTACGTTGGTACAGAATATGCTTCATAGCTGCACGCTCGGTGATTATATCACATGCTTTATCGATACCTATAATTTTCTAGTGTAATCACGACTAGAAGTTAATATTCCTTTTACAATGAAATACGTACACAAGACATCTGTCTATATAATAGCAATTAATAAAGGATGAATAATAAGTACTGTGTTGTAAAATATAATTACACGTAAGATAAGAGAATATGAGTTGTGTATTGCCATCAATGGATACACGTCGACTTAATTAAAATAAGATGTTCAGCATTTAAAAACCGAAGAGACTTTTGTACAGAGCTTCAGATTCCGAATTGCAAGGTAAACGAGGAAATTTGTTCTTGTCAAATTCATGAGATTCTAATAACGTGGGCGTAAAGCGGCCGACCCGGTTTTAGCGGGAGCTGAACTATCTATTCCGAAATTCACTATAATTTCCAGCACGTATCGGGTACGGTATGGGGCCTTTATATTATCAAGCAAACTAGGCCAAGATAGGGGCATCTCCGCGGAACCGCATTATATTATTTCGCGTCACAGTAACCATGGAACGAAACTTTCTCACCCAATTCGGTATTCATACCCTGCAAATACAGATTTGTATCCTGATACGCGATCCTATTGTGTATTTCGATTACAGCCACGACTACAGCAATTGCATCTTAGATATGCTGCATCGTTGTCGATCGATATTACGTAAGTGCACAATCAATTATTCCGTGTTTTTACCAACTTTTGCCAAGATTTTTTGCCCTATGTTATATTTTTTATGCGTCTACATTATTTTTGTTTATATCATCGGTCAATGTACAATACCAACTATTGTATTGTTTTGTCATTTTTGCGTGAATAAATAACGCATATTTGTCTATAAAAAAAAAAGTATTGTTTCATAAAGTCGGTGGTCTTGTAGTCTCATAAACTGTAATGGGAAATATTGAAAAAAAGTTTGCCCCCAGAGAGATTTGAACTCTCGACCCCTGGTTTACAAGACCAGTGCTCTAACCCCTGAGCTATGGAGGCGCTCGATATTTTTTTTTCTTTTGCGCCATCGGATTCCTCCATGTCTTATATGGGACTTAAATCGGAATTTTCGAATGTAAAATGTAAACTATTTCGTTTTATCCAAGTCTATGCACATAAATATGAATCCGGAAGGCAATGAAGCTATGTACTATCAGGAACCATTTCCAGGAGAATTTAAAACTATATTATACATTATATATTTTATTGCAATTTTTTATTGGCATTTGTAAAATCACGGATGATTTGTCAAAAAGATTCTAAAATATTTGTAGCTTTGTTTCAACTTTTTGCCAATGACAGGCATAGTTTTACGTTTATACACAAATACTGATCTTGGGTGAGTATAAACTAATATTTTGCATTCAACTTGCAACATGTTTTCTCATATTAATCCTCAATGTTATGAGGAAATATCTATTACTCTGACGATTAAAATCAATTTTAACAAAAGTGCTCACATTAAGCAGCACCGCATTAACTTGCTTCAAGCAACCTGCGAAGCACTGTCCCAGTTTTTATGTATCGCTGCACATCGATGTGCGCATTCGTGCAAGTCATACAAAAGTGCTTAAGAATCTCTCGCAGTTCCATCCAGTCGAGTCTTCAAATTTACACTTTTACAGGACTTCTTACATAAACCTACATCTAAAGGCTAGGCTCGGAGCCGACGAGTTTAATGGACTATACCAAAGGCAAAACGACGAAACTCGGAGCGCGCTTCGACGTCACGTAGTCCTCGACGAATGAAAATGGCCCGTCCAATTAAAAGAGGCGAAACTGCGGCAGCAAAAATTCCCCTCGCGAATCACCGATCTTCCCCCCCCCCCCCCCTCCTCCCAACCAGCCGACTCGCACTTCAGCGATCGCCAGGAGTTCTCCTCGAGAGATCGAGAAACGGACATGTGGCGCCGGTCTTAAAAGTTAATTGTAATGGCCAGCGCAGGAAAAGCGGCCGCAGATGTTTCGAATGTGAATTTTCCTTTTGAAAGGGGAGTCGCGGTGGTCCGAACTTGCGCAGTTTCGAAGGGAATAATGGGAGTTGGCCGAAGTTTCCGGCCGGATCGTGTCCGCCGGCGTCAAAACTGAATGGGGTGAAAAAAGGGGGAGGAAGAGAAAGGCTCGTGCCCGATAAACGGCCAGAAAGGGCGAATGTAAATTTCGGGCTCGAGTGAGCATCGACTTTCGCAAATGAAAGTTTCACGGCATCGGCAGCGATCGGGTGCGAAAGTGTACGGTTTCGAAGTTTTATCCTGTCGGGGTAATGACGGATAATAAAAACTTGGGAATCCATCGATTCCCATTTGAAGGTTGACTTTTTTCTTACGTGGGATTGTTTTAGAGTTTGCCAGGAAACGAATTTTCGATGTGATCTTCGAAATAGGATATACAAGCTCGTCACGTTTGGACGTATCTACTAATTATGTGGAAACTATTTTTCGCCTCGTATTTAATAATTATATATTTTGAAGAAAAAGAGAAGGTAAAGGAAGTGAGAAAATAAAAATTCCTTTCTTTAAATGCATTTAGTAAATTTGCGTGTACTATATTCCCATTATTTCTCTGTATTCTGGATTTAAATAATGGTACATCACATTTTCAACGCCGTACCCACGTGGGCGAACTAATTAGTATCCAATTAAACCAAACCGGTGTTTCATTGTGTATTTTGAAAGTTTAAAAAAATTTTGTTTGAACAGTCTACGTATCGTTGTACAAACCTTTTTAAAATACCTCTCATATTTTTTTAAAGCTTGGAAAAATGACCAGAACATATGTATCAAAGTTCACGGTGTATTGCATTGTGCACTGTGCGAGTAAATTACACATTCACCTTCACAAATATTCGTTTACATACATTTTTCCGACCCGATTCATATCCATGTTTTTTGACGCAATAACGCGTACGCGCATAAAACTAACGAAAATTACGGTAGGAAGAAAGTTGCCATTGCGGCTGTGAAATAGTGTACCGATTCTGGAATTTCAATTTCGCTTCTCGGACTATTTACGTTTAAATCCCAAATTCCAATCGAGGGTTGGAGGATTAGAGGCTAATTCCGCATAATGCGGTAATTGTTTGGTTGAATGGTACGACCAAATGGGCCCACAACGTACACAGAATTCTTCCTTCTGCGTCAGGTGGACAATGGAATCGTTGGATATTAATGGTATTGAAAATTGCATTATTCAGAATCGGCCATCAAATATCCAGGGTGCGTTTGATAAACGGTATCAAAATGATACAGGTAGGCGGAGGATACGGGGTTGGACAATGTGCCTACGAAATAATGTAATGAATTATTCGATAACGACTGCTGAGGTCAGCGATAGCGACATTGTGTAAAGGTGTGCATTCGATTGGCTGCTGGCATAAAGAGTTCCGCGAGGTTCCATTAGTATGTATACATGTTTGTGGTGGTACGTCCATGTGCGATAAGTTACGTGTGACGACATTTTAATGCGAGGAAACGACGGTCATTGGCATATTGTTCAGTGGTCTAATTAAAGGTACAGGTATAAAATCTATAGGTACAGGTATATATCTATATATACACGCACATACACATACATATATACATATATACAAGTGCCACACGAGCATTTGAGCGTCGCAAAAAATTGTCGTGTTGCCTTAAAAGATCGATACCTAATTATCGTTAGAGACTCCACGAGGGAACGGCCTTGGAAATTTCCTCCTACCCACACCCCGCCGGCAAACTATTCCGTATATCTTCCCCCGTGGGATTATGAGAAAGCTGCATTATAGGACCGAGCGCGCCAGCTTTTGGTACTTCCGGAAAACCTCCCGATAACGAGGTACTTTATTATAACGAAACTAACGCGATCGACCCATATCCTTGAACTCAAAATTACTTCCATCCTAAAATTACACGTTACCCTCTTGCGACCGAATGAAGCGTATTAAAAAAAACTTGGATGTTTATTTCATAAACGTCTGCCAACTTCGGACGCTTTTTATTTTACGATGCATTAGAATTCGTTGTACATTTATATAGCGTGATTTGAAAAATAATTAAAACAACGAACTTATTCTTGGAATAATTATTTTTATTTGATCTATATCCGTTAGGTTAAAAAGTTAAATAAGCTTACAATTGGAAATACATGAACGGATGAATCGTACGATTATAGTGCACGGTTAGGCAATTAAATTGCACATTTGAAATGTACAAAAAAAAACACAGCACGATAAGGTCGAGGTTTATTAGCTAGCTTTTACTCTCGATGCAGAAAGATACTATATCTCGTACAATAGCCACTGTCCAAGTCTCACCATGTGGAAGTTGCTGCGAGTGGAGACACGCAGTTTAGGCGTTTCTTCCAAAATGGAATCGTGCTTTCACGAGATTACCGAAAACATTTCTGTACGAGTTTAACCATAAGGGATAAAAGTTTGGCAAGGGTGAAAGAAGCGAAATTCGAGGTACGTGAGCCACGTGGAACGAAGAGCGGGGAAGATAAATTTCGTGGGCTCTCTGTACCATATTATTGCACATATCTTACGACATTCTGCTTTAATACGATCTCCGTAATTTGAAACGTGCTTTGACTCTTACCTTTATTACCTTTATTGAGAAAAGCAAACCTTTGCGTATGCACGTAAATTATTGAGTTAAGCGAGAGGATGGAGGAGCATGAACATTTTCCATGCCTGGATGTACGGTTCTGTGTATCTTGTTTCTATATAATATCCTAATTTGATTTAATTATTTCGAAGTTATATCGTATATTACTTTATCTTCGTGGGAGGATTTTTAATGCATACAAACCGAGTGATATTTCATGCCAATATTTCGAATGCGTATCGAATCGGTTTAATATTACCAGATGACCGTAGAAACACTTTTGTAGAGTTTCCGCTTTCATTCGATGAAAGTGTCATGCTTTTCCCAAATATTGGTTAGAGGTCGAAAGCAGCAATTGATCACGATCAGACACGCAAGCGCTGCTTTTGCAATTCTCTTTAGAGAAAAGCCATGGAGGGTGTTCTCCGTTCGAAAACTTTTTCCTCTCGATTATCGGCCAATTTTCTAGAAAACGCTTTAAGAGGAGCTACTGCGTCGAGCAGAACGACGATTGATCGAATAGAGGGTAATTGCCTTTTGTGCGCGTTCACTTCTCTTTCTCTTCTCTGCCCCCCCCCCCCCTCCCCAACTCCTGCTTTCTTTCACTTCGTTTTTCCATGCGAAAGAGCACGCATCTCCTGCTTATAATGAAATTTCAATTAAATCTTCACGTTACCGCGGGTTTCGTTGCTTTACGGACTTTGATGCGTTTAACAAAATTCTGTCGCAAAGCTACCGGTCAATCACTTTCGGGCTACTGGCTTTCACGGATAACACGTTTTCTCTCGGGGAACAAATTTTCTTTCCTTTATCAAATATCTCGGAGTTCGTACCGTGAATTTTCTGCACGCTGCGAGTAAATATAAACAAAGCCGATCGATGGAAGTCTTTGAAACCGGCATGGATTGCCTGAAATCAAATTATTTTGTATCGATTGCGTGGATAAAATCAGAGTAGCTTTGTGGTACAAAAGTCTCTCGGTCCCGCACAGTATCGCGAATAACGCTCACAATTACGATTGTAAATAATTATGTTTAAAATGTTGGGCCATCTTGCGTCCTATAATCCCGATATTATAAGCGTTTAAATATACAATAAAGCTTCTCTAATGGAGATATACGCATACAGAAAATCCGATGCTGGTTGTACGCTGAAAATTCTTTTACTCCCGAGGGACTAGGTGAAATAAACATATGTTCTATATTCTATACTTCCTCCTCTAGATAAACGATATGTTTTCTGTAGGATTTGTGCGATGGCAACTATAATACGATGTCTTTTAGATAGAGATTCATACACGATACACATGGGAATAGATATTGCAATCATTTGTCCCTTCTCTCTCTATATATCTATCCATCTATCTATCTCTTCCTTTCTCTCTCCGCGCGCAACCTTTTCCCGTTAAAATCCGCTCAGTACCGGGAAACAAACTCACGGTGCAGGCCGAGGAGGATTCGAGGATTGTCAGATGTCCAAAAAGAGGTCCAACGGTCCAGCCTCGCGCATCGCAAGCGTAGAACTAGGGACAATCGAGTGTTCTGAAGGAGAGAAAAAAAGGCAAGGGAAAAGAATCGGCCGGGGCAGAGACACGCAAGAGGCTTACAGGTAGAACTGTTGCGTGGACTCAGGATAGTCGTTGGTGTATCGTCAGAAATAGGGGTGGCAAGGGGGTTGATCCCTGCCAGCGAGATACAGAATGTACACTTTAACGGATGGCTTCTTCTCCGACCCCAAGGGTGATCTAGGACCGCCATCCCCCTTCCTCCTTCCCCTTCATCGCCACTATTCCATTCTTCCAGCTTCTTCCGTGCAATCCTCGCTGGAGATGCGTTCCACTGCGCCGACCATTGTTCCGACGACGTGTTATCGTTTTCCATGCAGAAACTGTGCGGCGATGTGCGATTCTCATTCGTGTTCCGTGTAACGATGCACGGTTCGAGGAAAGAGATCGTTCTGGAGGATGCGCGCGCAGCTGCTCAAAGGTGACCACGAATATAAACTGTTTTCTGCATATGCCATCTTTGATCTACGAACGAAACCTATGAATGTAAGATCTGTAAATGCAATAGGTGTGCAATTTTGCTTCTTTGATTCTTTCGAAAATTCGAGGCTTTCTAAAGAGACTGGTTATACATTTATGATTCAAAGTATTATCCATCGTTGGCCACTGATTTCTCTCTTCTTTGAGGTAGCGTAAGAATCCCAGGTTGAAAATACCGATACTTACGGCTAAAGGCAATTATAGGAAAATGGCGGAGGTAAATTTGCACACCTAATAGTTAAGGGAAAATTGATCTCGTGTAAAAGTCGATTGAGTGATCATTAATAGACGCAGGCGTGAGTTATGGTAATGCGGAGCGATAGTGGATTGGAAAGTAGGTTTGCGCAGATACAGGATTGCTCTTTAAATACTCGGCGGGGTAAATGATATTGATCGATACCTCCGTCGATAAGCGGGACTAATAGTGGATATGATCCTGAATTATGTTAGGCGTAACTATGCGCGTTTCGAGGGAAGAGGCCATCGCGGAATATTTACGCCCCTTGTGGAAACTTATAAATTTGAACGGCCCTGACACGGCCGCGAATAAAGCCCTCGCTGGATTTCTCTGGAGTACGAGGCCGCTCGAATGAGATTTAGCACCGCGATTTCCTTTGGAAACGAAGAATTGAGGTAACATCGCGCTGAGACGATGGACCAAAAGAAACTTTCGTATTTGCATTAGTTGTTGTAGAAAACTATTATTCACATATTTTGCCTCAACCCTTGAGCTCTGAACGGCAACGAGACTCGAAAAAGTTCGAACGATTTGCTTCGAGGGTACGATGGTAATAAGGTAGTTTGTCGATAAAGTAACATTTTGATAAAGTGCATTTTTGTTTCAAAAAATATCGCACCGTCAAACGTTAATTATTACTCTGACCGTATGTCTGCAGTACATATATCGTACCACAAATGCGTTGAGCAAAATTCAGAATTAAATATCGTGGGCGCAATTAAAAATCGTAAAACTGGTTTATTTCCACTTTTTATGAGGTGGTAAAATATTTGACCCTGGTCATTGTTAACCGTGATACATACGTATTATCTGTTTCACATAATACGCTTATTATTCTATTCATATTTCGAAATAATCTCGACCCTTTGGGCATACTAAAATTTGCGTAATAAGTTCGAGCGTAAAGCCGGGCTACAAAAACATCGAAAAGTAGAGTTTATCCATCTAAACTTCAGCGCAAACAGCCGTTATAGCCTTTGTACCATAGGATACAAAACTACGCGCTTCGTGGCCGCTGATTACACGCAAGCATATTTCGATATCACGATCGGATTGTCTACGAGGAAATAAAAACGTGCATCTACCACTGTGCTAATAATCGCTAATCACGGTTCCTTATAATATTGTGCGAAATATAGAGTGGAAGAAAGCATACATTTAATCCTCCCGCACGAATTCGAAGATCGTCAGTATTACAAAGTTGCATCGCCGCCATAAGCAGTTGTCGCGTCTCTATGTCTACGTCACGACAGCATTACCAATGACAAGGAATTCGGCTTTCGTACCCACTCACGTCGAATCAACGTCCTACCTTGTGCCGTGTACAAAGCTCACCGCGTGTTTTCTCACCCCCCGGCAAACTCATGATTATTCATTCGTTATGGGAGTAAGTAGAGCGTGGAAAGTCAAAAACTTTGGCTAATTCGCGCCGCCATTATCAGCGCCATCGCGATCGAGTGCGCGGCCCTAAATTTGGCGCATCAACATCGCGCGTCGCTCCTTTGCGCTGCCACGTTAAAGGGAATATTTTCATTCTCAGAATTGGATTCCTTTCGTGGCCTCTCCTATGTACGCTACACATACCCCGGATGCACTTCCGGTATCAAATGCACGTACTTACCGCTTAGATATTACAGAACGTCCATGTGAATATGTAATGCATCTATATACATCCCACGTACAGCGCGGAGTGGAGTAACGCCCACTTCGAATTTACATACCTAACTCTCACGGAATGTGCACTTTACCTACTTACCTACGTGATTCGCGGATGGACCAACACGATAAAGATTTACTTTTACCGTCTTCGAGGGATGGATAAAGGGCTTTCGAGAATGATTCTTGGGGAAAGAGATCCTCTGACACAGGGACTTCGTTGTGAAGGTGATTTCACTATCCTTTATGAATTCTAGAGTGTTCGAATTTGTAGTAAATCGAGTTGAGAATGGATGACGAGAATTGAGAAGTTTTTGTTAATATTGAATGAAGCATTGCGTGCGTGAAGGGCTTTCTTTTTATTTTTCAATGAATAAGAGATATACGCAGGTTACGATTATACTGCTGAAAGTATTGGTATCTGTTTGATTTAGTAGGAATGTGGTTGAGGTAAGGATAAATATTATCGCTTGGTAATTGGGTTAGAGATTTTATTGTACGTATACTGCATTTGTTCTTTAAGGTCGTTATTGTCAGATCGGGGCAAAAGTTGAAATTGTTTTTATAACAAAGGTATGCACTATTATCCTTAAGCGAAATTACAGAATTGTATTGATATAGGGTCAGGTACGGAGCTATGGAAAATTGGGAGCGTCCAAAAGCGATGGGGGGAGATAGCCAATTAAAATTTCGTAGTTCAACAGGCAAAGGGGATGAAACTTATGCTCTCCGAACTATAGTTTCGGAAATACATTACGAAAATCGATAAGTTTTGCGATTTTGCATAATGGATTTTCATAATCGTGCTTTAGCAGAGCAATTTATCCGTGGTATATCAAAAGATGCGTCCTATACGTGTTTTTCGTAACGTAGCGTAGCACAAAGCGGAGGTAAAGGAAAAAAACAAAATTTCCAATATGCCTATTAAGCACGCGTTTGCATCCCATGCATTATCTAATATGTTCTAAAATCCGTGCGAAATACTTCTTTATTTAAAAAATTATAATTTTCATAAATTATAGCTGTAATTACACACGGACGTATAACTACCGTCTGTTCCTCCATTTTAAAAATCGCTTTACGATTGATAAACCTTCCAATGAAATATTGTCCCTCTGAACATTTTCATCCGAATTTTTCCAAAGCTGTGATCGTTCAAATCTCGTTGCCTCGCGGAAATTTAAACGGCTTGCATAAATTACCGCAGCTTAAAGCTTAACCGGGCAATGCGGATCTTGAAATGAAAATGGTATCGAAATATAACGTGGCTGGTGCACCGATGACCTATACGGCTACCGTTCCAGAAGTTTTATTGGCAGGGGCTGCATAGTAGGTGCGCAGTTTAGGTTCGGTGATTTATGCATTTCGGATAATTCCCTACGAATATATCTCTATTGAGAGCAATGCCTGTACGTAGATAAATATATATATTCCAAAGCTGACGCTGCAGATGTGAGGATGACGGTTAAGCGGGAATTTGAAAAAAATGTAAATTAGTATGAATGTTTAAATGTTCGAAGATATTACACATTCGTGCATTTGAAATCAATCTGGCCGATATTGTAGTTATTTTAAATGGAGATTCTTATGATACTTATTGAAAGAAATATCTAAAAACGACTGCGCATTAAAATTCGAATAGATGCAGGCTTTGTTTTAAATCGAGATATAGAGATTTATTTCAAAGTAAAGGATGGATGGAGGAATTTTTAGAGGACTTCTGTAAGTTGTATTAATGATATCTTGGTTATTATTAGATTGATTAATCAAAGGCAGATTTGAATATGAATACAAACTTCTACAGTTTCTTTGTTCAGAATGATATTTTAGGGCCATGGTCGTTATAACCCTATTGTAGTTAACACTTGGTAACCGTGTTAGAGATTTCATTGTGCAGAGTCCTATTGATTCGCCTTATCACGCGCTAGATTATTGTATTGGTTACTAGATTGATTACTAGATTAAGATAGAGGTCTTGTACTGGTTTGGAACGATTCTCGTGTTACTGAACAGTAAAGTCGGGTCTTGGGTTCCTATGGGATTGGCTCTGAAGTTTCAGGCAAGTTAAGATTAGTTAAGATAGCAGGTATTGCTACCTCCTACTCCCAAAGCTCCTTCTTTCGTGTACGAACATTTTTTCCCCACCCTCTGTATCATTTATACCGCGATAAATATTGTGTTGCTCACACATACTTCATATTGCAAAGCATATTAAGTAGCAGCATTTTTTTGGGATTTTCTAGTTGCGGATATTTTTCTTGACTGTTGTGAATAATTAAAGCTTCCTTAGATTTTTTACTATTTAATATATTATTTTTATTTTGACGTAAAATCTATACAAACTTAATTTGCTGAGAAAAAATTATCTTTGATCTTTAATGAGCATAGTTTCCTCATAATTTAGGAAAAATTGTATTGTTGTTCTTGATTTGTTTAACCAGCATTAATTGCAATATATGGCTTAAGAACCGAATTCAAAGTTTTGTTCAGGTTACTGTGGCACTCTCAAATATGAAACGAGATACATTAGCGCGTCTACTATTAATATTAGTTAGAGACATCGACCGGTGTTGCTCGCTAAAGTAGAGGGATATAAGCATAGTCAGACACCAAGGAGAAACAAGTGAAAGGCCCTGCTATAAAATTCTTCCCCAAGCACGTGGCTTTTATCACTTATAATTTCACCACAAATAAATGTTTACTCCGTTCATTTTCATTCATTTCGCGCCTCGATAAACAACCGAGCAGTTCCTCTGAAAAATCCCAAACCAAATTTCCCCTTGCATATCTCCACAAACGATTTCGCTTTGAGCTATTCGCTTCTCTTCCGAAGACGGGATGGATTTAAAAAAAAAAAAACCGTATCCGCACGATTATTTATGACGTTAGCACACATTTTTACGGCAAGCGGCAGTGTTATTTAACAGGAAAACACCATCCAAGCCGATTAGAACGATTTGAATATATATGAAACCTCAAAGGCCCCCGTTAATTATCGCGAGAGCATGCCAACGATTCATCCACCGATGCGCGTAGATTTCCATCTGGCATTTGTTATAATTCATCATCTGTTTATGCGTAAGCATTCGCCTCCAATCAAACGATCATCATCGCGGATTCCGCAGGACATCTTTTCTTCTCGTTGGAGGGAGATGATTCAGGCGGCTTGTATCGGGCATTTGACGGAGGCATTATTAACCCAAGGTTCCTGCCTGATTATTGTCCATCAGTAGAAGGAATCGCGAACGTTTTGCAATGGCTATAAAAGATACGTAGTTTCCAACCGGCCGCCAGTACTTTGCGGACTTCCCTTCTCGCGTACACGATCGTTCTCGGCTCGGTTAAATGCTCGTGTAATTCTCCATGCTTCGAGCCTGCACTCTTGGTACACAAAGTGGCTCTAAATCGTCGCCGATCTAAATCTTAATTAAGGTAGCTCTCTCGTTCGCGCGGCCTGTTAGCGCGTCGGATCGAGAATCGCGCGCGAGATAAGGTCCTTGGCTACTAGAATTCTCCTTGGTACGCGTACGATCGAAAGCGCGCCCTAATAAGGCGGCATAAAGAGCGTCCGTGTTCGCTTTGAAGCTCAAGAAAAATATACAAATTCTTCTCCCACTCGTACAGAGCTCGCCTTTTTTTTTAATACCGATACAAGGATACCTCTTATCGCCAAGAATAATACACAAGATTTACTGGTAAAATCCTTGAGCAGTCGAAAACCATATATGACACTCTCGATTAGATATTCGAGGCTGAAAATTAAGCGATCGCGTCATCGAGGATTCGAGGATGTCTCGAGGATAATAGACGCAGAAGTACAATATTCCTTTTCCCCTCTCGATCGCTAACGTTCGATGCTAGAAACGACGGTACCTTCCAGCCTCTCCGATAATCGATATAAATATTCTTAACGCGTCTTTCTTACAGGTAGTCGAAGCCTTGGCACCCGAGCGACGATCCTCAAAGCCACCATCTCACCAAACATCCTAATCGTCTCTGAGTGAGTATCGCATTATATTACTCATCAAACAGTCTTCACGATTCAAACTCTCAGGATGCTGCAAGGCACGACTCTCGGTTTCACCTTCGATCGTGTTCCTTACAGCCCACCCACGCCCATTACCTTCGTCGCTCTTATTACCGCTTTTTGCGATTACGTCGAAATTAACGATGGCGCGGGCTTTTTCGTCGAGCTGGAAAAAAAAACAGGAAAAGAGGGGGGGAGAGAGAAACCAGGGAATTTCCGTTCTAATGGGCGCTGGACGATACGAGTGCCCGGTTTGTGCCCGGAAATAGCTTTAACGAGGTGGTACCAAGGGGCGGGGGAGGGGGGGCGGGGGAGAATAGGACACGTCAGAGTGCAAAGAACTGTGCGCAAAAACCGTTTCGCGAAACTGTTCTCGTTGCGGTCGCTTTATCGCGGCTGAGATCGAGGGGTGGGGGAAAAAGTGTTTGATGCAGTTTCCAGGGGCAACTCGCCGGGGTCGTTTCCGATTGGGTGAGAATTTACGTTCGAGGATTAGCGGAAACTCCAATTAGTTTCAATTTTCTCCACGCTACGATGGTGGAGGGGGGGGGGGTGACGGAAATCGGGGGAAAAGAAAATTATCCTCCCAATGGCTCCGTTTTATGATCGATACCCGGAGCTCGCACGCGCTCCAATCGAATTCGGAACCCCTAAACTGGAATTTTCAGAGTTAGTATCCTTTACGTTGGGCCGAAAGCAAAGCGAAATGACATTTGCGCTGGAGTCGATCGGCGTTTACAGGGATTTCCTTTTGGAAGCGGATACAAATATCGTATGATGGGAAGGGAGAGGTTAATTGGTATTGGATGAATATCAGTAGAACATTATATTAATACTGTTTAATACTTTTGTTGACATTTATAGATACATACATACATGTATATATACCATTTTCTATCTTCTTTGTCCAATATCACATCATCTGTCAACTTTAGCACATAAATGTACTAAAATTTTTATACTCAAAATTGAATACTCTTTCCACTTCCGTAGAAAAAATACACTTTCCCATTAAAAAAAATAATTTGACCTTGAAATAACATTGAGAATGGCATTTTAAGGACGAGTTAGGGTCACTATCTTATGCCCCCTTATTGAATACTGCAAATTTTGAATGAAAAGATTTTCGAATTTCCGCTTTGTTTTATATTTCTTACACCCTGTATATATATTTTTATAAAGTGTGCGTCTTATTTAACAAGATAGTAGTTCGTGGAATTGTTACATGTAGAGTTGTTATAGACTAATTGGAAAAGAGCAGAAATATGCATTGCATTCGTTATCGATACGTGCGAAGTTTTGTAACAATAAGGAGCTTTAATAAATAGCGAGATAGCAGAGCGCATGAACGTTGACACGATAACGGTCGTTTAATAAACTTGAACTAAATGTCGCGTGGGCCGTGATAAAACTAAATAAAATCTAGCAGAGCTTGCGAGAGGTAAAAAATGACCGTTTAGCCGATTTAGCGGGACAGAAATTAAATACGTCCTCGTGTCCGTTCTCGTCGTCGTTACCTGTCCACTTAGTTTTTACATCTACGGAGCTTTTAAGCAGGTCGCGCATAAGCTGTACGTTTTTGCTTATTATAACTTTCTAACGCTCGGCTATTTCGCGCTATACTTTTATTTCTAATAAAAATCCACTCGATTCAGCCTTGGCTCGAGCGAATCGCATAACCCTTGGACGAAAATTGTTACCGTCGAGCCTTCGTTTTGTTGTTGTAAACCAAAGTTAATCGCAGCGTGCATCGTGATACGAAATGACCCATCACAGTCCGTCTCATGTTCACAAAAAACCAGGATTTGAATTCATCAACTTCCATTCACGTCAACGCGGTATAATCAAAGGCTCCAACCTTATTATCACCGCCTATTCGGCGCGAGTGCAGTTGCGAATACTGATTAACTCGTGGAATTGCGCGCGAATAAAATAAAATAAAGTCTGGCAGAAGCGAGAGGTCGAGAATCAAGCATGAAGCGAGGTGCAAGTAATTTACGAAAGCAGGAATTAAATGCCGTCTGATATAAGGCTTCTACCTGCGTTACCCGTCCGGCTTTTGCAGAATGTCCACACCTCCCGGACGTATCAGAAACCCATTAATTATACCATTTTTCATTTTCGTACGTTATTAGCTATCTGTGATTTAGCGCTTCTCAGAATTTACGTAAGCCTCCCCACCACCGAGATCTTGCCAACGGTATATTCACGTTGCGTAATCGTTATCCGGACAGCGCGTTTTCTCATTATTCGCATATTAGATTGGAGTACGAGGATGATGGCGGTATCGATTACCTTTCCGCTATTCGCCCGGCTTCCTTCGGAATATTTATTTTTTATTGCCTCCATGCAAACGAGACAGCCGCACAAATGTGTCACAGCGTAGTTCCATTCAGTCGTTCGATGATCAAATGTGTTTTTCACGGATAAAATATTATTTTTTCCCTCTTACGATGTTCCTTTTATCTGCTGAACTATTCGACGATAGCCGATGTATACTTTTACCACACAGCGGAGTATTAAGTTGAAGCTCCATGTCTTTCTGATTGTCTTTGTATTTAAGAATGTTTACTCGTTTGATTTGAAATTAAATTCACACATTATTTTACTGTATTACGAGACGGTGTGTGTGTACGTGCAGTTGAAACACAAGGTAAAGAAATAGGCAAAGCGGCCAAGGCTGAGTTCTGCTCGACATACGACCAGGATGCGAATTAAGGAATATTGTTTATTACCCTATACATTTATATCGCGTGACGGGCACTCGCCAGGAAATGGTGTTTATTCCGTAACGAGCGGCTGAAAGTTTTTTGCTCTAATTACGGCCCTCCTTGGCGGCCAGTACTCAAGAATGAGCGCTCTGAGAGTTATTTATCAAATCCCTGTCCCCTAATGAAAGAGATGTACCGACGCGATTAGACGGAAACTCGTGGAACACGAGGCACGCTATACGATGTAAATTTCCTTCGCCTTTACCCACGCTTCGCGGTATAAACGAGCCGCAATCGCTTGGATCGATCAAATTCTGCGTGAAACGTGGCGTTATTACGTAAGACTTATACCAAACCGTAACAAATCCTTCGAGACCTTGGGCCAATTTTAATCCTACGCTCCCCCTCAATCCCGCTAACTCGCCACGCCAATCTGATTAATACTTCAAATATCGAAAAAAAAAAGAAAAAAAAAAAGATAACCGTCCCTCGAGTTCGAACCTTTTGTACACATCCAATATTACGATGCAAGTCTTGCCCTAGAGAGAGAATTTCCTGTGTACTAAAATAAACGCAAGATGAATTTCGAGCCGCGTAAAATAGCTCTCTCTTGGGACACTATCGCTCGATATTCGAAACCTCAGAAGGCCGATTTGTCATTCTCGCCTTTATTTCGATCAGTCTAATTTATGTCGGGAAATTCGCACTTATGCTGACTTCGATCCTCCTCGTTGCGCCTTCCAATCGCGGATTATCGAACGGGCCTCGGGCCGACCAGTTATGAAAAATAGCCAGCGCGGATAATCCGGCGCTCTCCGACAAAAGGAAGGAGCGCCAGGAGGAAATACTGGGGAGGGAAAAATGGAGCGTACCTTCCAATCGTTGCGCCAGAGTCACGGAATGATGTGGGTCATCCTTTGACAAATCGTCTGTTGCTTTTTCGCAAGATTAACCTTTCAGCGACGGCCCTTGCAATGTCGCCCTCCCGAGAACACTGGGATTATTCCTTCAAAGTCCCGCGTTCGAGGCAGCTATCTAATTAATGTAGCATCGTTCTTAATCAAGATACGCTCCGCTGTCCAAAGGGTCATTTTCCACGTCTTCTTGAAAGCACGAGCACGTACTCACAATCTGACGCAAAGACGTGCGCTGCGTGTGCAGCAAAATGGTGTTGGTAAAGATATGGTTTATCAAAATGCTTCAAATATATACACGGACTATTGGGACCATTGTTGAGAGATGAGAGTCGAGGTTTAGTATAGGTAACTGTCGTCGTACTTCTTTACGAATGTCCACGTCGTACTTCTTAGCTCTCCACAAAATACTCTAACAAGCACTGCTCGCAAAACTCCTTTTCTCAACCTGGACTGCTAGACTGCTCACATCCGACTGTTCTCGCAGTGCCCTAGACAGCGCTCCGTTTACGCATTTTCCTATTCATAGAGACACACGCACTTTCGTACGTTCGATACTCGAAATTCCTATGCGCCTTGTATATATTATCTCACGGCTCTAAGACTGTATTATCACCATAGATTATTTCTATCACGAGCAAACGCGCACTGTACACTGTTCGAAATTCTCGCGCGGCACGCGTATTTATATCGTTGCATTTGCTCGCCGAGATTTATATTTAATCCGTGGGATGATAAATGTCGGTGTAATTTGCGCCTGGGCGTGTTCCATTTTCGCGATGTTTTTTTCAATCTATACGTCGAAACCTCGATTCATCATTCCTGAGGGGACAGGTGCGCGGGGAGGATGAATGCGTAAAAACGACAGACGGGGGAGAGCATTTAATTAAGGACAAATTTTTCGGGCCCGCGTGAAATGGAGAAACGAATGGCAGGGGAGCGATGGTTCTGGGAATGATGCGCGCACCTTCCTGTACATCAAAGCGGCGAAACCTCGATTTACAGTTTTCAACGACGTAAGGGAATAAAAACGGCGGACTCGCGAAAAGGTATAAACGCGAAAGGGCGTTTAATCGAGCATCGAATTTTTTCCGCGCGAGCGAAACGTTGGGTATACCGAGAAATATGTCAAACAGAAAGAGTGTATCAAAGGTGTAAAGGCAATCTGCCATTTCGCGCGCGATTTAACACTGTTTAACACATACAGCGCAAAACCAACCAATCACGTTACGGACATCCATAAATGCATCAAACATAACCTTAAAGAGAAATAGTAAGAGGACAAACTGTCAACGGATCAATACACCGATACATAACCTCCAAGAAGATCATGGAAAATCTTCGACAATACTCCGTCTCAAGATAATTTTTCAAAGAAACGACCAACCGATCCAGGAATCATTGTCCGTGCAAGTTGCGTTCGGCGCGAGAACCGTCTTAGTGACGTGAAAAATTCGAGGCGCTGCTCGAAATCGCGTTGCGGCGGAAATCGACGGCAACATTTGAAATTCATAACGCCAGAAAGGGAAGGAGAATCCTGCCAGAGGAAAAGACATCGAGAAGCGGAAGGGACTCTGGAGCACGGCAATACGCCCGCGTTATCCGATGACGTTGATCGCCCTTCGTATATCGAACCCGCCTCCTGGGCATGTCGAGTTTATGCCGATGACGCGTGTATATATGTACGTCACCTTACGTCGATTTGGGAAACTCGGTTTGCCACCAGGATGTTAACATCCGGATAAGCGGAAAAGTGGAAAGTTTTTAGACCTCGATACTCGGCTGGTGCTTAAGTTTCCATTTCCTCTCAACCAACCGATTTGTTCCCCTCGATTTCTATACGCGTCTCTATCTCTAATAACAAAAAAAGACACAGTGGATAAAGTAGAAAAAGACATATAAATAAGTAGCTTTTTGATCGTACTGTTGCACGTACTGTCGAAGACATAAAAGTTGATTACCATAGAGTATTATTCAGTCCTGTACCCTGTTGTATAATTTACTTATGCGATACTAGTTTGGTTATGTACATCGTTACGTGCAACATTACGCTGGAAATATCAAGACGCGCGTAAACGGTCCGTAAAATATCGTTGATCTTGAAAGTCATGGTGGAAAGCTTGGAATATAAATTTTGGACGCGAGAGATGCCGGAAATTGGGGGAAAAATGGTTAGCGATATTAAATTCCTGGCAGCGCGGCTGTTGTTAAGTTTCCCGCAATGGCGAGTGATTGCGGCGGTGTTAATAAATTACGGATTATAAGCTTGATAAATAATGAATTTCAGTGGTCCAAGGGGATAAGAGTCCGCCGCTCTACGATGCTATACACTTTCAAGTTTCTTAAGCGGCCGCTGGTCGGGGGCTGATTGTTAATTTGAGAACTTGTCCCCGAGTTATAATGCGCCGCGATAAATCAGTTAGGTTGGTTATGCAGCGTCTTATTGGCCGGTATAACTTGAAGGTAGCCCCTAAGAAAATAGAAATTCCTCGCGTTATAACGCGGAGGAGACCCGCCTCCCATTTGTCCGGAACTTAGATTTTAATAAAGCGTCGAATGTAAAACTTTCGGCGGGAAAGTCCCACGATTCGGTTCTCCTAATATCGCGGCTGTGAGGAGCAACTTTTTCGTCCCATCCGCGATGATATTAACACTTTGGCGAGGGCTGATAACGGGGCACATAGTTTAGTTCGATATGCCATATCGTTTCAAAAATACTGCTTTTTGCAGGAATTTAAATATAACACATATTACTTTTAAGTACGAGACTTATAGTCGTTTGCTGTTCAAAATTCTTCGAATTATAATTGCAAATGTATAGCGAAAAAATATTTTTTTTTACTTTTGAATATGCTTAATTAATCGCAAATGTATAGCGGAAGATATTTTTTTTTCCTTTTGAATACGCTTAATTTACAGGTGCATGGAATTTTCATGATGTATCGAGAACGAGTGAGATATCGTAGTTGATGCATCAAACGTGCATCCATTGGCGTGATTCTTAGTTAATTCCCTTAGTTATCAGAATAAATTCTACATTAATACGTGAATACTATTACTATGTCAGAGTTCGTCCCAAGAGTCATTCAGACGCTTTGGGTTAAATAAGGAAGACTGAATAGTGGGTATAAAGTCTGGTGTGCGGAGTACTTCTCTTGTCTCTTCATCCTCTCAAATGCCAACTCGTTGGTCGTAGACTGTACCAAAGGTTTGCCCCTGAATCGTCAAAAAAGCTGCTCCATTATGCAACGGAACGTAGGTTCGCGTTTGTACGCCCTTTCTCGCCCGGAAACGCGCCCTTTGCCAGTTTGCATTTCCCTCAAAATCCGTATACCATCCGTTTCAGGGATCCCCAGGGATCCCCTGGTCTATTGTATCTTACTTAATACGCGCTGCTATTATCCAGTGTCTATTATCGTCGTATAAGTACAAGCGGATCCTTCATCGTGTAATAGAGTACCTTTGAAGATGGTATACAATCGTCTCAACTAAATTATCCAGTGCAAGCGCGGGCTTTGCTAAAACTCATATATTATTCGGCACGGCAAATGGAGATATTAATTATCAAGTATCAAAGTTCAGCACTATTACCTTTGCCATAAATATGTCGTGCGCACTATTGTGCGCGATGAGAATATTATTTCTGTTTATTTAGATTTCCTACGTAGACGATGAAGTCTATTAATGAATGTAATTAAACTTTCGAAGATGGGAAATAAAGTTTGTATTTGTTGCATAGTAAAGCGGTTTGCCAATTCATGTAATACGATATTAAAAGTATACTGTATATATTACAATATTATCTGTATATACTGTATATCTGTATATACGTTTTATTATATAATGAACGCACAGTTTGAAACCTCCATTTCCTTGTAGTCGTAAAACGAGCCTTATTTGGGATTTTGCTTCCATAAATTTATATTTCGCCTATTACTTCAGTGGAAATATATTGTAAGTACGAAGTCTATTACGCGATAAAACCGCAATGTATTTTTGCCATTGCCGTACTCTCGCGAAATTACATTTCTTGCCACTCTGCAAAATTTGTGTTACATCTAGGGTATAACGCAATGCTTTATAGCGGTCTGTTCTGGATGTATTTTATTTAGAGTAAGCCATGGGTTTTTTTTTGTTATTTTTATGCTATCCTATTCTACCTATTATACTACAGCTCATTCGTGATATTTTATTTCATATCCGTTACATTCGAGGAAACACACCGCAGATACGCGATGTATTAAGCGACCGCAGTTTCTCCCAAGCTTCCATGGGTTTCCGGGAAATTATCTTTTCCTGCAAAGTTTGTGTTTTCCTTTCTCGGAAAACTCCTATTTAGCTTATTACAACCCGATGCATTTGTGATATACGACCGTAGATTTGTTATTTTAGTCGGAAGGTACTGTAAATATGAGATTCATTATACGACAAAGACTTTCCACCTAGTCTCTCCAGTTTTCCTTGAAATTACCTTATAGATTTTCTCCAACGAATAATGCAGTTTGTTCATCATATCACAGCAATAGACACAACAATATTTTTAATCGAAATCATATTTCGTCCATCACATTATCATAAATCATCGATATTCCATCCCCAACTTTTCACTCTAAACCTTTTGCAAATTTATCCAATTCTCCAGCAGCACTATATTGTACAAATAAAAAATTCCAATTCCACGTTATTTTTTGGCGCGTTTTTTGCTATCGAGTCGAAAGAAGCTTATGCTTATTCAGTTCGACTTTTTAATCGAAACCGTACTTCGTTCATCATACCATCATAAATCACCGATATTTCATCCCAAACTTCTCACTTCGAACCTTTTGCAAATTCATATAATTCTTCAACATCATAGTATTCAACAATAAAAGAAATTCCAATTCCACGATAATTTTTCGGCGCGTCTCATCGAGTCTTGGCGCGAAATGCCGCGTCTAAGTTTCTTTACCATCGCATCGAGAGGACCTCGTACTTATTCAGTTCGACTTCTTAATCGAAGCCGTAATCAATTCATCATAGCATCATAAATCACCGATATCCCATCCCAAACTTCTCACTTCGAACCTTTTGCAAATTCATATAATTCTTCATCATCACTGTATTCAACAATAAAAGAAATTCCAATTCCACGATAATTTTTCGGCGCGTCTCATCGAGTCCTGGCGCGAAATGCGGCGGCTAAGTTTTTCCCCGCTTCGAGCCGAGAGGAGCTTGCGCCAGTCCGGCCAGCGGCGTCGCACGGTGAGAGAGACGCGCGCCGCGGCACGGAACGCTTCGGCACACGGCTTTCCCCTTCGTCGTGGCGCGCGAGCAGCCGGTGCCAGTATCGTACCACGGCCCGAAGAAGCACCATCCTCGCCACTCACCATGACCGACAATCCCTTCGTGAGCATCGTGGATCCTCGCGTCGCCGTGTCGCGCGGCTGATTCGCGCCTCGAGGGCCTTCATCGAGCAATCCCCAAAGGAGCATCTCCTCCCCATCGATCGCTCCAGCTCGATCTCCTCCCCCCCCTTCCACGGGGAGGAAAGCCTCGGTGGTCTCCCCTTCGAGTCTCGCCGCGATGAGGAACTCTCCTAGCCTCCTCCCGCAGCACTGCCTCCGATAGGCGCCAAAAAGCGGGCCCCGATTTTTCCTCCTCCCCCGAATCGATGCCCTGAGGAGGCCAGGATCACGGCCGAGGAAGGGCGGCCCTTTAACCGAGAATCGATAGGAACGACGCTGCGGCAGGATTATGTGACGATCAGGAGCGCAGATCGACGAGGAGCCCGAAGAAGGATCCCTCTGGACGTTAACGAAGTTGGAGAATCTTCTCGGCAGTCAGGACGGACACGTGGCCGAGCTCCGCGAGAGAGTCGTGATTAGTGCCGGAGGTATATTCGCGAAAAGGCAAACGCAAGCGACTACTCTCGCTTGGGAGTTCGGTGGTGGGGCTGTGCGAGTGGATAGGGTGGATAGTTGCTCGTCGTCGAGGCCTCGAACGATACCCCGGAAGCGGCGACGCGAACCCTCTCGAGGGATCCTCCGTGTTCGCTCAGGGGGGCGAGTTCTCGGGCCCCTTGGTCGGGGGGTGTGGATTATAAGGGGGAAGCGATGAGCGCTCGTTCGCGGCACTGGACGAGCTGTCGCGATCGTCGATGATCGTGGCTTCGTGATCGAATGTGTTCCGGACTGGTGAGGTGCGACTTCCATGTGCCGTGGCCTCTCTCCGCGTTGAGCGAGCTCGGACTGCCGATCGCGAGGCCAAGCGGATTAATGCGGTGCTGAATGCGGTGTTAATTGCCTCGCACTCGCGGTTGCTCGTGCTAATTGATCGACGCCTCTTCCGTAGTTCCTTGCAGGGGCCGTCGCTTTGGATTTCTTGCCCACATCCAGCACTGGTGAGTTGTAGTTGACTGTGCACACCCTGGCGACGGAGAGCAGGCGCATCTTGCTCGCGACTTATCCCGAGGATCGCGAATTCAATCCTTCGTGCGATGTTCCTCTATCGTCTCCCTATAATATGAGGCAGTTTTGAATCCTTTTATCGCGAGAATCCACCACGTGCATAATGTGCGCGATTTTTCCTCCCACCAACGCCCGCGAGAAATTCGAAAATCTTATTTTCACCCGGCCGCAGTATCGTTGGGCCGCTGCGGGGGAAATTTATCGAATAACCACCGCCGTATCTCGGTTAAATCTCCGAACGGAAGCGCGCATGTATGCGGCTTCCGATCGACGGAATTCTGTTTTGTTTCCCTTCTTGAAAATCGCCGGAAGGATGGAGAGGAATTCTGAGTCGGGAATTGTTCGGAATTCTCGCTGAATGCTTCCCCCTTTTTCGCGTTCTTCTTCCTCTATTTTTGGTGTCACTTCGCAAAAATCAAGCGGGGGATACTGGAAGGAATTCTGAATCCCGGATTGCTCGAATTCTCTGTAATCGTTGCTCTTCGCATCGGTCATTCTCTTTGTGGTTCTATTTTTGAAGAACTTCCAAAAGAGCGGTACACGATTCTTAATTTATGATTTCTCAAATTCTTGTCTTTATTTTCTTTTAATTTTCTGGATTCTCTTCTCGTCTCCCTCTTCGAAAACCGCTGGAAATGTGAGACGAGATTCTAAGCGGATGATTGTCTTATTTAATGAGACGTCTGAGCAAGCAGGACGATTATCTGAATTCTCGATCGCACTTCCACGCCCTTCTCCCTTTATACAGTCACGACGATGACGTTTCGACGATCCTACGTCGTTCAGCACCAAAAGGCGCGCGATTTACCTCAAAATTCGATCGCAAAATATTCCCGCTCGAAATTTAGCTTCGATCCCAAATACATTAATTCTTAACACTAGAACTACCAGCCACTTTCTCGACATATTTAGAACACCACATCTTTAAAAAAAAAGAAGGGGAGAGTAAAAGGAAATTTCAGTGGATCAAAATGATGATCCAGATACTGCATGAAAATCGTGGAAAATCTAAAGAAAAACACATCGTTGTAAAGCAGTACGATTATTTAAAGAAACGACCGACCAGTCATTTCGACCGGTTTGGTAGTTCTAGTGTTAACCTGTTTTGGCATCAATTTTGATCTCCTTTAAACCCTACGCCGGATGGTAAGCGCGTTGCTGATGATCCTCCACGCTGCTCTTCGCTCGCATTTGCGACGACGATTTGGGTCAGATGTAAAAAGCTGCTGTTGCGATTCGGGGGTTAACTATGGTGCTGCGAATCGCATCTGGTGCTCCGAGTCGAGCTGCTGGCGGCTCCAAGGCTCGCGTTTATATCCGCATTCGCCTTCCCTGGCAGCCGAGACACGCGAATAAGTCCCGGTACGTGGAAATTTATTCCCCTGCGCGATCGATCTCTCGCGATGGTGTCGCACTTTCGTTAGGACCAGCGTAGACTCTTACGTGGAAAAGCCCTTCGATGCACTTGTGCTTGGAAATATCACGGAAATGTCTTGCGCAGGCACACGGATCGCCTCGAAATTCGTGGTGCGAATGAAATCGAAGAGAAAGCAGTCATTGGAATTTTATACTATGCAGAGACAATGGTGATGAGTATCGGTTATTAGAGTCGAGTGCACGCGTCCTTGACTGATTTTCGAATACATTTCTCTGAAAAACGCAGCCACGTTATTCTGTATTATTCGCTGATTTTGATTTTATTTCGAGGTATGGAATTTCCGTAATTCCACTTTTATTATTAAAGATTAATTTTTGTATATTTCGCGCGTAGGTTTATTAGGATATTTAACAGATATTACTGCTGTACGATGCGAGCTGAATTGTATCGATGGAATAATATGGTTGACATCGTTCGTATCCTGGTGTACTTCGATATTACAGTATCGATGGTATTAATTTTATAGCTCCACTATTTATTCGAATTTCCCGGGCGTTCGACTGCTTATTGAAATCTGCCGTGCACCCTGAAATTCGACCGACTATGGGCCGCGCGATATTGTGTTATATCCACTCGCAATGTCCATAGAGGGAAATTTTTAAATTAAACTCCAGTACACTTCGTTTATTTATTTTTGTTTTTTTTTTCCTTCACCGTGGTCCGTCAGCTCGAAATTCTGTAACGCGACACAGTAATAACTTTAATGGTTTAAGTTGCAAATAAATATTGATAGGTAAATTGATTCGACGGAAACTCTGTTTTTGTATGTTTGATAAACTATATCTCTGCAACAATTTTTTTTTTTGAGGATGGATTTTATACAGCTTGTTTTACAATATTTTTTCCTATCTCCTCATTCGTTTACGTTCTCTTCCTCCTGTGTTTTTTCATTCTCGAGTCGAACAGCCGTGTACGTCGGTACCCTTAAAGGGATAAGTTGTAAACGAATATCGATGCAGTAACTGACCCGACGCAACCCTTACTCGACTGACTTTTTAACCTTAACCCTCTGACCATAATTTTACAACAATTATTCTTAGCTAGAATCTGATAGGTTTTCTTGTCATAATCCACGAACATATCTTTATACCATCAGAGGATGATCCTTTCTAGAAAAATCGCAAACTCACTCTTAATATGGACCGTTTATCTTGAAAGTGGTGCAAGTCCATTTTTAAAAAAAATGAGATATCACGCGATTTATGCTTAATTTAGCGTAAACTTTTCGTTGATAACCAGTTAGTATTTAATACCTTAACAAAATACCAACGCTTCGTTCGATTTAATATTGGCAGATAAAAGAAATCCCGCAGTCATCGATTATGAAAGTGGTGTAAGTCCATTTCTATAGACAGGTGACAAGATCGGTGGCTACTGTTTTTTACATTTGTACGATATACAAGTAGAAACATCGCCACACTCGCTGATATTAACCGATATTTTTCGATCGACAAATATACTAACCTTTGATTTTCTCGAAACAAGAGACAGTGGACTTACACCACTTTCTAAATAAACGCTCCACACAATAAAAAAATCCAAAATAATAGAACAGGCTAATGATAAAACACGAGCTATCGCAAAATATTTCTTACGTGGTCCGCGATTAATACAAAAGCACCGTTCGAGAGTATTATCCCGATTCATGCTGGCCGTTGTCCTTTGTGCCAGGCTTCAGCCTTTCAGAACGGAATTCGCCACGACGTCACCGATGTATACCTCAATGGACCGCACAGCCGCTTTTTATTCCATTCATCGAAAGGCGACGATCAATGGCGAGGCGTGACTCCCGACGGTTTATACTTAGCACCTATACGAGCCGCTTTATTTATGGAATATGGAATAACGAGGTGGCCGGGGGAAATACGCGTTTCGATATCGGGGAGAAAAAAAGCTTGCGCGAACCGTTCATTATCGATCCCAAAGAGCGCCATGTTATTTCCTGCTGAAAATCGTAGAAACACCGCTGGCCCGAATCGATGCGAACCACCAGCGACGTTTGTGCGCCGTGAACGATTAAGAGGGGAGCCGCTTTTGGTTCTTAGCATGCGCGTTTAATCAGGGCTCAAAGTAGCTCCTACGTTTGATTGACATTTAATTTCACCCGGCGAGGGGCGCGCCTTTTATTCGTACCGCCAAGAAAGCTCCCCCGTGCCACAACCTTCTTCGCGTCCTCTTAAATCCGAAAGCCAGTTACATTATGCATAAATGCGGGCTAAAAATGTAAACACGCCGCGAATCTTATTTCGCGCATCGAGCAAAGACTGGGCAGCTAAAAAGAGTTGATGCCAAAATGTGGAGATTTATTCATAGCGCGCGGAGGAAAAAAGTATCGCCGATCGCTCGCACGATATTTTATCGCGATATCTGAGAAAGCCGCTCTTATCGCGATATCCATCCCGATCTATTTTATGCACGAAAGAGAAAATGGCGGAGATTCTCGACCGTCTTGACGCATCCCAATGCAGACGCGGCGTATTTCCAGCAACACAAACGTTCTTATTGTCGCAATTAGAGTTTAACCCTTTGCACTCGAGGGCCCCGGCGCGGAGCCATTTAACATTCATCCTCGAACTCGAGGGCTACGCTATGGAGACGATGTAAATCGTTTTCAGTTCATGATACAAGGACAAAGACAAATCGTGAAATTGATCGTGCATAGGATATTCGCTTCTGCTGACAAAAGACGCTCGCGGCTCTTTTAATCTTTTCTTTTTCAACGCGCGTATCATTTACTTATTAGTGAATATAGAGCGTTTATTTTGAAAGTGGCGTAAGTCCATTCTCTCTCGTTTCGAGAAAATCAAAGGTTAGCATGTTTGTCGATCGAAAAATAATGATATTACCCAGTGTGGCGATGTTTCTACTTGCATACCGTACAAATGTGAAAAGCAGTAGCCACCGATCTTATGATCCGTCTATCGAAATGGACTCACGCCACTTTCATAATCGATGGCCGCGGAATTTCTTTGATCGGCCAATATTAAATCGAGCAAAGCGTTGGTATTTTTTAAGGTATTAAATACTAACTGGTTATAAACGAAAAGTTTACGCTAAATTTATCATAAATCGCCTGGTATCTTATTTCTTTTTTTAAATGGACTTGCACCACTTTCAAAATAAACGCTCCACACGATCGTTTCACCGAAATTCCTTCGAGTTGCTGGCAATGTGCATCGAAAAAAAATATCGAGTGCGAGGGGTTACTTTACAGTACGCCTTTCCTCCTTCTCGTTCGAGGCTCAACAAGTATCCCCGCCGATATTAAACACCCCTTTGGCGGGCAGCTCGGCCAAAGGTTCGAATAAAATTTTCGGTTAATATCCCCGCTCAACCGACTTTCCACGTAATTTATGGGGCGTAAAATCATGGATTATCGATGCAAATCGAGGATCGCTCGGCCAACGCTCTTGCAGGGGTGCAATTAAATCCGCGATTACGCCGGACTTCCTGCTGAGCACTGCGCGAATTTTGCGCCCGTCAAGCCGGCCCTGGGCCCCCTGCAAGATTGTCCCCCTTGAAAGTGCACCGTAAATCGCGGGGGCGTTAAATTTAATTGCACAGCGCGGAAATGCGGCGGCCCTTCTTACGCCGCGAAATTCTACATTCTCGCGCACAACCTGCCGCCTTATGTTCGAGAAGCTCGAAAGGGGAGTGGCGTGCAGTGGTGTTTGTAAGTTGTAAGTTGTTTGTAAGATGAGGAACGAATAATTGAAATTTCCTTCTTAGGCAGAGAGCTTCGATATCGCGTAGGTTTTTGTTGCGCGCGTTTCTCAATCGGGAATTAATTGATCCTTGGAGGTCGAATTATTTTGCGAAGACAGATGTTTTTTGGTTTGATAGTACGGCTGGAGGACGAGCCGTTGTTTGTTACTTAATGATCGATTGAATCGAGTAAAACCTTCTTTGGAAATTGAGTTGAAACCTTGGTAATGAGTTTGGAAGTTCATCGGGGTCATTTTGGGATGGAGCTTAAAAGGCGAATCGAGATTCGTTATATCGCGAATAACTAATGGGTTTGGCGCATTTCGTTATTTGCGAACGATTTTTCCCAGGATATTGGAGGTCAGCAAAGTGGCACCAAGGGTGACCTTTGCGAAGCTGACGTCATCTGCTGGATATGTCAGCATATTATAGAAGATACTTTGCTGACCTCCGACATCTTGGAAAGAGTCATTCATAAAAAAACGTAATTTGTCAAACGCATTAATCGGACACGATGTTGGCTTGAACACGATAATTCAACAATACAAAATTTAGAATCATTCTTCTCAATTTTGGATTTATTACATCGCGATTGGATATAGTTATTATAATAATTGCGCGACAAATTCCTTTGCTTTACTGATTCTCGGTTCAGCGTATTTTCTATCTGGCACAAAATTCTGCTAGTCTAATACACCGAGCAGATGACGCCGGCCTTCCAAAGGTTAAACGGATTCTAAAGTACCATCAGAAATATCTTCGTAATAGCTTCATGAGATTAATTCAACCCCGATATCACGGGTTAAGCAGTTTCTAAGCAGCTTTAGAGACATTTGCGTAATAACTCTGTAAGCCTGATGCGAATTTGATGTTCCGACTATTCATCGGGAACTTTACGATTGAACTTACGACCCAACATGCTCTTTATTTCATCGAGATTCCTCGAAAGCCACGAAATAAATCACTTTCGGCTGACGAAGTTTACTCATCGTCAAATCTTCCTACGATTACCTTATAACTGTTCATATAGCAAGCTGATTATTTTAACGCTTCCTCGATGAGACGATCCTCGAATATTTCTATAAATATTTCTACACCAAGAATATTCACTCCTTAAGTTGCAAATAGACATTCTGCCTCCTCGATGTACATTTTCATTATTACGAGTGCATTAATGATTCTTATAATTCACTCCTCCTTCAGGCTTCTGAGGAGGTTTTGTTTTTGGCAACTTTTAGCAAATTTTGCCTCGCAGACGAACCGAGGTAACCGTTGTCACGACATGCGTGTAAATAATGCCTCGAAACTCCACTTCCTCTGGCGCGTACCTAAACCAATCCTCCGTCGAAAATCGAGAAATAAGGCCGTTTTGAGATTTTTTGTAGGACCACTAAAACGTGGTGGCCAATGTACGCGCCGAAAGGAACTCGATTCGTACCTTTAATTAACTGCAACTTCTTTCGGAAGACAGTTATTGGGTTAACGGCCGGGCCGCGCGCTGCGGAAGTTTGCGGAGTTTTTAATACCGCCCGTGGATCTATCAAAATTATGCGGCTCTCGTCTGGAGAACTTTCCCTGACAACGGAAGACAGAAGTTTTAATGTAGAAACAACACACACAGCGGTGTGTCCTGCGCCGTTAATCGCGGATTTGGTTCGCGCGCTTTAGAAGCGGGAACGACGCTTACGAGGCATTAATTCGATGCCTCAACACTGGAACTACCAGTCACTTTTTGGGAATACTTACAACACCGCATATATATTTAAAAAAAAAAAGGGGAGAGTAAAGGGAAATTTTGGTAAATCAAAATGATGATCCGAATATTGTATGGAAATCATGGAATATCTCAAAACATACATCGTTATGAAGCATTACGATTTTTTAGAGAAACGACTGACCAGTTATTTTGACTGGCTTGGTAGTTCTAGTGTTATTCTAGTGTATTCTAGTGTTCTAGTGTTAATTCCGCTGCGCCTTAACCGACGTTTCTCGCTCATAATCCAGGCGGTCCAATCAATTCCATACAGGCGCATCGCGTATTATCGAATGGTGCTAATAAAGCGTCTGATATTCTTCGATGCCTGTTTTCTTATAAGGTTAATCGATCATCTTAATATGAATTTTTATTATTGAGCAATGGAGTAATTTGACACTGATTATTCGTATAATGGAGACATAACAACATACGAATAGGCAATGCTCCGGTAGATCCAGAATATGTATTATGGTGTTAATGAAAATTATGGATAATGAGGATAACAGATAATGATAATGAAAAGATAATAAATAACGAAGATAAGATATAATATCCATTGAACACTAAACCTAGCAAAGCGCTCAAAACGATCGATCAGTAGTTTCTTGGAAAAATCGCTGTATTAGGTAAAAGCGCATTTTTTGAGATTTTCCATGATTCTACCATAGAGTACGAATCATTCCATCGATCCATCGACATCTCCTCTCAACACCCCTTTTCTTTAAAGATTCACGCACCATACATAAGTACCTTTATAAACTACCTACAAAGTACCGTATAAAACAATCGCATAAACCGCATAAACCACATAAATCAGAAAGTGGCTGGTAGGTGTATCGTTAACAAGCAACGGGGGAAAAAATGATCGGTGCATTCGTATCTCGCTACGATGAATCATCGCCGCGGGTCGCTCTTAATAAAAATATATTTTCCAAGACCGGAAAACGGCCAGGCTATATACGCGTTTCGGCTCTTCAAAGAGATATTCAGCCCCTCGTTGCCCGAAGGCCCCCGGCGAACGATTTAATCGCATTTCATAATTTCCACTTCGAGCACCGCGCCACGAAATTGGGCCACGGGCTCACGCATGGACACACCTTACGTAATACACCGAGTAACATCGTGTATGCAGGAGTTTTAAGCGCGAACCTAAGGCCGTATTTTCCTGCCCGAAGCGCTCGATTCTTACGGCAAAGGGGGCATTCATATATTATTCCCTTCTTCTCCTTTCAAAGCCTTGGACCATTAGTCGTAACATCGCGCGTGTTCCTTTTTTCTTTTTTATTCTCTTTTACTCTCTCTCTCTCTCTCTCTCTTTCCTTCTCCATCTTTCCTCCCTCGCAGAAGTTCATTACGGTGCGATACCACGGTTAACTGCCGCTTGTCCTCGTCCACGCACTGCGATACACTTAGCGGCGGGAAAATTAACCGGCAATGCGCAGAGTTCATTTGAACTTTTAATTAATATATTATTTCTCGCGGAAATCCTCGGGCCCCTTTAAAGCTGCCGGTGGCAATGTATATTTCGAGTGCATCGTTAACGTTGTGTTACCATTCCACCAGGAAGCCCGCTTACGCGAACATAAATAAGGGAAGAATGGGGCTGAGGTTCTTCCGCGCCGGATTTAAGGTAGAATTGCTTCGGTGTGGATATGCACACAATAGGGAGTGTATCGTGGTGCGAGTGGAGCTTTATTTTTGTTTGCGAACAAGATTTCTTAATTTGCCCGCATTTGCATTACCTGCGATCAAAGACGCTGGGCAGTGGGGAATAGAGGAGAAGATAATGGATAACGAGACGGAGGATACGAGAGAAGCGAGGTTCGTTGGCTTGCGATTTGATTTCGTTTATTATCCATCGATCGTGAAGTTTAATCTTAAAAACCATGTCTGATATGGGATATGGTGAGACGTTGGTATACGCGTAATTTATATGGAGAACTGGAGATGAGACGCGATAATGGATTAAGTAATTTCCTACAATGCGTAATTAATGCAATTTCCTTACATTACTTCCTTTGCAATACGTAAATACATCCTACAATACGTAGATTATTTACAGCGCCACGATATCGCGAGAATTACGCAGTAATAAGACGTTGCACGAGCAATTACGATCGGCTTACGTTGGCCAGTTACTAATGCCAGCCTGCGAGCGATATATATATATATGTATAGTAATTACTTCGTTTCAAAACAATGAGAAATTAGCGAATTCCGATCACTCGACTCGATTGCACTTCGCAGCATTCGCGAGACTCTTCCGCGTCCGAGCACTGGAACACGACTGAGCGCGCTTTATTACGTGTCGAGCAAAGTGTCGGTGCGTATCCCCTCTTCTCTGTCAAGACATCAAACTCCTGGTTACTGTATCGTTCGTACATCCATCGAGAAAAAGGAACACAGTCGGACATACCTTCATCCTTGTTCTTCAAAATGCTCCAATATTTTTTATTCAATTCATTTTTGGTACTGAATGCTGAAAGTCATTTGCCTAGGATCTATTGGGTTGTTCGAAAAGTCATTTCGTTTTGTTTTTCGTTTTTCACCAACCAAAAACTACTGTGTAGAATTAATAGAACTTTTTCACACACAAGCCTTGCAATATCAGCTCTCAAGACATATAATGGTTATGCGGCTTAAGTGTGAAGTTGGTTTCGAAAAAACGTAATTAAGTCCTCTGACGGGAAAAAACGAAATTACTTTCCGAACAACCCAATACTTATTAAGGTGGGTTCATATTGCATGGAAAAATGAAAAAAGTGATGGAGGAGAACCAGTGTCTCCCGCATGGGAGTCCCAGGTTCTATCCACGACACCTCCGTAGCTCCTAATCTCCAATTTCTCAGCCCGCGTATCTTTATTTTCAGTCTACCGCACCCTCGAGTTCCTCTCTTTCCCACGAGCGCCTCGAATCTCGAGCTTTTATCTTATTGAAATTCGAGGACACCGTTTTGAAAGTTGGCCCTTTTGCGCCAGTTCGCGGAAGGTGCATTCGTTGCCGCGAAGCAATGAAATCTGGGCAAAGGTTGGCACGGTTTAATTAACGACTCGCTACCGGCGTTAAACTTTCATCCAAAGGCCAGATTATTCTGCGATCCTTTAGCGAGGGCATTGCTTCCGCCCCTGGGTGTTAGTTACAGGTTAGCCGGATTTTTACGGAGAAACCAAGATCGTCATCCTTTCGTAATTCGCTTTCAAAGCGAGATATTGGTCTTTGTTTTTTTTTTTTTTTTTTTTTATATGAAAGATTTTAGGCATCGACAGCTGAGGTCATTAGCCTTTGGTCTTTGTTGTAGCAGGAAGATGTCATGTATCCGATCTGGATAAAAGCTGATACACTTTGATTTATAGCAATTTATTAGGTATGAATTACCTAATTTTGATCAAAATTTTGAATAATTTTTTTTAGCAAAATTGTGCGCTCTTTTGATAAGGTGGGACCTTGTCGAAGTATTAGCTTGCTTTGAGCAACACTACTGGTGTGATCATATATTGATTTATATTTGATTTTATTTCTCATTATATATATTTATTATTGGTACGTCTTATAAATGGTTACACAATAATAATTATCAATTGTTACATTTTTAGAAAAGTACATTCCACGGCTTACAATTGATTCTTTGTGCTTCAAGAATATGTCATAAATTACGAATTATATATACTTAAAATACAATAATAATTAACGATTGTCAATTTTTAGAGTGTACCACGGATACAAGATTTTTCATTCCCAGGATTAAAACTTGACGCAACACGTTCGCGCGAGCGCATTAATTTTCAACCACGATTTCCCCCAACTTTATCCCCAAAATATTCGAATTATCGCCCCGCTGTGCGGACAAAAGCTTTTGGGCTTTTATCGTTCGAAAAAAACAGGGTGTGCGCAGCTCGCGAAACTAAACGGAATAATCGTGAAATCGGTTCGATGACGGCCGGAAAGGGCTTCGAAGGAGTGGCCCCGATTTATCCGGAATAAAAGTTGCGGCGCTTCGAAACGCAAATGCCGGCGGAGTGCGGTTTCGTGTCAAGGCCCGCCTTCTTCCTTCGCTCGCTCATACCCACATGCCCGCTCAAAACTCCGAGGACATCTATTAAATCCACGTAAAGACTTCGAGACAGACGGTCGGAATAGTTGGAGAGCTTCCAGCCAAGGCGTTCGCGCGACTGGCAATGCGTATAAAAAAAGGTGTGGCCAATGATATGTCTCAAATATTGTAAAAGCCGTTGATAAAATATTGAGCTGCCTTTTGAGCTTCAGCGTCAACCTGTATTTCCTCGTTTTACCTCTAACGGATGGCTTGATGCGTAAAGCAGTGTTCTACAACCGCTGTGTAATGCCACCAGAACACTAGTGTGTCGCTAGAATTTTCCCAAGAATGAAACAAATTTTCCCTCGACAATGCTTCTAATTAAAAATGTCGAACGATCGTGTTTGAAGGGGCTTGGCTACGAACTTGTGGTAGCGCTTTGTAATATAGAGGAGAATATAAAACGTTTACGTTCATACAAGTTCGAATATCTCATTGATAAATTAGTTATTATATTTAAAGCAACTTTGATTAAATAGGTACAAGTAAATACCGCAGAACAGATTTTATATTTGAATATAAAGAGTACTTTCTTTTACACGTGATCTATAATTATATATTTCCGTTTCTGTACTGGTGTACCATTCAAACCGCTTTATATAAAACTCAAATAAAAGTATATATCTATATATATAGACCTCTTTCATAGTGTTCTTTATCCATTAAAAACACATACGTATCGTCGTGATCGATGTACAATACAAGCTTTTTCTTACGGCCTGCCCCTTGAATTATCGAAAAAAAACCCTTGTTGCGCCATAGAAGATAAAAAGTTACGAAGCCTGCCATGAAGCGCACTCCGTCATTAAAAACCACGATACATCCAGCTTAAAAGATAAAACCCGTGCACAGCTTCCACGGGACTCCGGGAAAGCGCCGACCAAATCACGACCAATACCCGCCGTCCAGTTCTTACTCGGTTGGATTACATTAGAGCGTAAGATAGTGCCAGGTCGCCCCCGCACACGTGTACGCCTTTCGGGCGGCCATTGATTAACGAGCCGCTGGCGCGGAATTTTTGCTCCTCCGACCTTCTCCACAGCCGCGAGATAGAGGCGGCCCCTTGTTTTTGTGAAATACCGATTTCGCATCGGGGATTTCGGGAGGAAAAAGGGCTCCACCCCCAGCCCCCTTCCTGTTACCGTGTCTGCGGATGTTCCTGCTGGTAGCCGCACACATTTACACGCTGCACGACCGCTTCATTCTTATGGATATCGTCGTCGTTCGCTCGCCCGCATCCCCCCACCCCTCTCCTCCTCCTCCCCCCACCACCCCCCTCTCCCACTCGTTTCTCCGCCGTCGCCATAGTTCGCTATGAGTTCTCGAAGTCCCCCCCCCCCCCCCACCATCCCGTCGCACTCGCTGGAACCTCCGTTGCAATCTAGAACTTCCACCTTCGGCGGATATCGCCGACCAAGGGGCGCAGGCCGATTGCATTCGAGAATTATACGTTGCAAACAGCGTGTCGGGGAATTATGGGCAGCCATTGCGGTGTACAACTCCATTTTTACGGGCTTCTCGAAATAGGAGGATCGAAGAAAAGCCGCCATCTTTTTGCGGGATGGTGGTAATGTAGGAATCTTGAAGGGGTTGCGTCTGGATTCGTTGCAGCGCGATCGTGGCTTGAGTGTATGATTTCTAGTCGAGAGGTGTGTAGTGTGAACAGATGGCTGGATGTGTAAGTGGGGATAAACGTGTGTGTGTTAAAATGCGTGAGAAAGGACGAAGGAGGCAGTAGTGAAGAGCGCGTCTTGATAGTCGGAGCGTGTAAAATATAGTATAGTATAGTGAATAATGGGGAATATTCGATTCACTCTAAATTCTGGTTTTTGCGGTACTGAGATGGATAGAGGGAAGGTGATGTTCGCGAAAATCGGCAAACCGTGAGGAGGATTTATTCGTAAAGATGCGTATGGGCTTGCATTTTTGGACAGCGAATTTTTCGCGTTCGAAGAGACAGATCATGTATAATCCTTACGTTCTCTCAGGACGAATCGCAGAGACGAACTTTCTTCTACCATCTCGACGTTCGCGTGCAAGCGCTTGCAATTACGATTCGTCCCTGTGGATGACATTCCTTCGCCTTTGCGTCGCGACTAGCCGAGCATAATCGACCTCCACTCCCTGATTTTTATCCACGTCATAAAGCATTGCTCTAATTACGTATGCCGTGGCCGATTGCGATAATTCACTCGAAAATTTTTCCTCCGCCACCTTACGTGACTGCATAAATTAGGGACTTTATTAGCTGGCAGACGTAATGCGACGACGGCTCCAAGCGGAGAAATCCCGTGTTTGTTCGAAAATTCATAAGCCCAACCTCCATTCGTCTTTTCTACACGCGTGCTTTCGTGCGCTCCGTACTTGTGCCAACCCAAACTACCTTTCCCTCCTACACTACCACTCGAAGGATCAGCAATGACTCGAAACATTCGTCCACGTCCTCTTTTCCTTCCACGATGCACGCCTAACAAATCAACTGGTTTTGTCCTGTACTTCCTTGGGACGCGATGTAAATATCCCGACAAAGGAATGCTCGAGTATGCTAATACAGCATCGAGCATGCCCTTCGAGTGGCTCAATCAACTATCCAAAACCGGCACCTGCCATTGTTCCTAACCGCGCTTGCTTCCACGATAAAAGCGCACCATTGTGCTTTAGAATCGCGAACCCAACGATCCCATGATATTCCCATCGAGGCAATCGACGCTCGGCGCTGGAGCTTACGCGCAAGAAAATCCCGCTCTCCTTTCGATCGCATCTGGAAAACGTCTGCTTCGAGCGCAGCTGCGCTCTCTTCGGATACGCGACTTCCTGGCGAGTGGTTTAGGTCCCTCGTTCCACCTTGCAGACATAACACTCGGGATTATGATTTCCATCGGCGCATTACGCTGCTACTTTTTCTCCCGGCGGGTGTTCAGTGCACGAAAGGCGGCGAGAGCCAGAGAGATCTGCGATAAACCGCGCACTGGGCGGTCGCAGTTTTCGTAATTACCGCTGCTTTTAAGGAGAGCGATCGGTGTACTGATTATTCTACCAGGAGGTATTGAAACGCCCGCGACGTAGTCGGTTATTTTACGGTGTTTTTGCGGAAGGAGGCTCGATTAAGAATCAGCGGTTGGGAGATGGTATATAAATTTCTAGGGTTGATGAATAAGGAGTAATTACTCTTGATCTTCTGTGTGCCTTTTCGTTTTACATCTCTTTATTTTCTTCCTATTTATAATATGTTTATTACGAAAATAAAGATCTCCTTTGTGGTTCAGATAAAATTCTGTCGTGGCAAATAAACACATATATTGTTTATTTATAATATTCCGTTGATGATAATGTTTCAAGCGCCATGCGGTGACGCATTAACCAGATTGGCAAGGAGTAATATTTTTTCAATGGTTGCTTATGTCTAAAAAAATACACGAGAATACAGGGTAATTTCATCCAGGAATGAGAAACAAAATTCGTCTCTCATATTCGTGGTGAAAACGATCGATAAAGTGTTGCGTGACGCTCGCGGTGCTATTTCAACCAGTCCGCAAGTAACTGTAGGTTGTAATAAGAATTCAAGCGCTTCATAGCATGCGGAAAATAACTGTAAAGCTTCTGGAAATCCAGGGAGGTTGTTTGTGTGATATACGCCCGGGCCTTGTTGGTGATCGATCGTTCCCAAGGTATGAAAACTGTAAGCACCTTGATTTATTTCGAACGCCACTCGACCACGGCATTTTATTACCGATATAAGCCTTTTGCTTCGCGTTGTGCGAGAACTATTTCAACATTCTTTCATGGCCAATCACAGAGCGCAATTTACCTACAGCAGCGAATAGTTCAAATTGGAATCATATGGCGCCAAAATATTATATCCACTTTAATATCCTATTTAATTATATGCCAACACTATTCCAAACCTATTCCAATATCGTAGAATTTCAGTTACTCTTCGCGCACTGCACGTATTTTTATTGGATTCGTTAGTATCGATCGGTTACGACGATTAGGCAGCCGCTGAAAGTTACGGTGTCGATCGTCCATGATGACTACGGTAGTCAACCTGTTAGAATCCCACGGTTTTGTCACCCGTAACCAACCTCTGCAATGCAGAATTTGTAATAGTCGCGCCTCGAATTCACGGAGACGCGAATTGTCGTCCTTTGTTTCTCGATGAACGAACAGATCGTGCGGCGATACTTCACGCATCCGTTTATTACGCATAACCCCGAGGGTAGCGGCTTTATACGGTCATCTATGCGAGAGAGTCGCGCGGTTTAGTCGCGTTTTTAACGGATGAAATTGCGAAATGTCGAATGGTATAGTATGGTTATCGTAGCTTTTCCTCCTGCAGTCTCGTTATTTTTCTCATGCATCACTAGCGTTATTGCAAAAAATAGTTAAGATAATAAAAAGCTTCATCATTTCGAGAGATATCGAAGAGCAGAATAGTGCTTCACTTGACTCCCTCAGTACCTTAACGCTCGTATATCGGCCTTTCAAAATATGAACATAATTTCCTTTTCGAGAGATAATCAAGGACATATTTTACAAAAGAACGCGGCAATTTACCGATCGCAGAAGAAAGAATAACATCTGTGGCGAAATATTCCAACGCGGTCGTGTTTCAAAAGAAAAATACCTTTTCCATCGCCATTTGACATCGATGCCTTTCTCGCAGAAGTACGATACGAATGGAAATGACTTATCGTCTCGAGAGGAACACGAGTAAAAGCCGGCAACAAAGGGCACCGCTTTATCGGTGCATCGAAGAAAATCACATTTATCAGGAAATGTTATCTATATATATGGTTGTATACCCAAGGAAAGATGCTTTTTGCACTTCTGTTTGTCGTCGATATCCCTATCGCAAGAGAACGCCAGGAATAGGAATGGTTCTTGGCTGGATGGGGGACAGAGGTAAAAGCCAGGAACGAGAGACACGCGAGGAAAGCTCTTTGGCTCGTCGTTCTTGCGCGCGAAGTAAACCCCGGTTTTCCTTGTACACGATGAAAGTGGAAACGTGCACGTGTTATGTGCCTCGTAAATGCACGGAGCAAGATGCTATCCGCGATAAAATGTTAATCACGGTTCCGTGCCCAGAAGCGAGCATTCGTTTTGTCCTCATTTTACGCCGATGCTTTTATTGCGAAAAGCTCCAGGAACTCCGCCCTCCCGCCTTCCTTCTGCGTTTCCTCGAAAAAAAAGCAGCGGGGGTAGAGAGAGCGGCGGCGAGAGGCGCGTAAGAAAGGCCATGCGCTTCTTGCCCCCATCTCATCGTCTGCAAAAACGCGATCCAGGCATCCCTCCATTTCCCTCCTCCATTGGAAACTGCATGCCTGCCTGAAATCCGAAACTGTCCATTAAAAATTGTGAAATATTTTCCATATGTATGACTGGTCTATTATTTATGTTTTTAAAATTTTTTTTTAGTAAGCTTTTTTTTTCCTAGGAAGCTTCCTTATTATAGGAAACTTTTTTAAAGATATTTGTAGATTATTTAGACGCGTCAAAGCAGAGGTCGCTAATTTTAGTGCACGCTTACTGCCTACGTTTTACGTCACGATTTTTACAGCAGGGCAGTTTTTATTCCAGTGTACGATTCTCACAAATTCGTTGCCTTTTTTTTTATTATTCACGTGTTTTTTATTTACACTATTACATATA